>KE506110.1:93621-105908 GCA_000441515.1 Elaeis oleifera
GAAAAAAATCAAAAAAAGAGATAGAAAGCTTCTAATTTTACTTGATGAGATCAATCCTAACCTAAACTTCTTTTAAGTATTATTATTTTTTTAATTAATTTAAAATAAACCACTTGAACCTAATAAAAACTTCATGACAAAAGTAGAAACCCTAATTGCTTAGAGCATGCATCATTTAGATTATTTTTTTGATGATTGCTGGAGACAAAGTGAGCCTCTCAAGTTGGTTAGTTTCATGCATCTAATTTAGTTGCATAAAACTCCTTGTTTGAAATTGATTATGCATATTCATCTCAAATCAATTTAAGGGCAACACCCATTAACAAGATAAGGTGAGAATTTCATCATCCTTCCTTAGCCCAAAACAACCGACCAGCATCCATCATTAACCTAAGCCTAATTAAAATTCAGTAGACATTGACCCTTAGGATCAATTGAGTTCAGTTCGAGTATTGTGGTGAAGTCAAGTGCAAAGTAAGTTTGGACTCACCCCTGAAACTGGTGTCTAAGGCAAGAGGTTAAAAAGACTAAGCCTAAGTGGACTCGTGGTTATTTAATTAGGACCGTCTACTTACCTAACCAACTTGGTGTTTTAAGAAAGCAGCGGGGAGCCTCCCACAAATCCACCTCTTACCTGGTTAGTTGAAAGAAGTGAGAATAGACTCACCTCGCATTTAGGCTGACTCACACTACATCGAATTGTTAGGTTTAAGTAACCCATAGGTGTTTTAGGTTTCATTGCTTGCTAACTTGATTGCAATTAACATTTAACTACAACTAATTCTTCTCATCTATCGTCTCTAAGTCTAGGGCACTCTTAAGATTCTCACCTTTAGAACTCTCTTTCTTCCTTTTTTCGTTCCTCTCCTCCTTTAAAAAAAAATCTAAACGATACACATTAGAATTTGCACTAGTACATGCATGGTAGGAGATTTTTTTTCTGACCTAATTGAACCCAATCCTAAAATTGAACGGCTGATCGATGTTAAACCTGATAATCAAATGACTGAACCACCAAGACAGATGAAGAAATACTTTATTCCTTCCACCTACAATCCATCGACTTGTATCCACTTACCTGATATTCCTGCAAGCCATTATGAGATCAAGTCGACCACAATCCAGATGCTCCCATCTTTCTATGAGAACATTAATGAAAATCCTTACAAGCATCTAGATGAGTTCTTAAAAATTTGTTCCACGGTGAAGATCCAAGATTTTCCTGATGATGCACTTAGACTGACCCTATTCTCCTTCTCACTTAAGGACAAAGTCAAGTACTGGCTTAGCACAATAGGGAGACCAATCCGAATTTGGACTGAATTACAGTACGAATTTTTTAAGAAATTCTTTCCCATAGGTCGAACCAACACCAAAAGACGAGCCATCACTGGATTTACTCAGCTTTGAGGGGAACAAATTCATGAATCATGGGAGAGACTTAAGAAACTTCTTAAAAAATGCCTACACCATGATCTACCTAAGTGGCAAATTGTTCAAGCTTTCTATAAAGATTTAAGAGACCAATATAGACAGATGGTTGATGCATCTTGTAGAGGTGCATTCATGAGCAAGAGTGAGGATGAAGCCTATGACTTGTTTGAAATCTTGAATGAAAATTCGATCAACCATACTTCATTATCTTCTTATGAAAAGTCAATCCCTTACCAAAAGCGGGCAATCTATGAGATCGAACATCCAGACTCTAGTTCTAAGACTGACTTGAACTTGATAGCTCATAAATTAAATAAAATCGACCTTTTTGCCCAAATATTAGATCAGTTTCTAGCCCTAGGACAACAATCTCCTACACGATACACACCACCTCTCAAATATCAGAAGATTTGTTCTAGCTGTGCTAGCCCAGCCCATCATATAAGTGAATATCCCACGACTACACAATTTTCACCTTTCATCCAAGAACAAGTTCAAGCTGCCCAAGGTTACTCCAAGCCTGTTAATGATCTATTTTCAAACACATATAACCCAGGTTGGACGAACCATCCTAATTTTCTTGAAGACCCCAACAGACTGACTCAGACCCAAATTTCTCCTGAATCAAACTTCCAAAATTGACCCCAATACCAGAACTGTCTATAATAGAGGTCAATCTAGTCAGCCTACCCAGCCATCCTATTACAATCAGCCTTTATACCCACCTCCTCAACAGACCCCTCTAGCTGACCATAGGTTTAGCTAACTTCAACAAATGATGATGATCCAACAGCAATCCATCGTCAGACTAGAAGCACAAATAGATCAATTAGCTGAGTCTATCATGAGAAGAGAATTAGGTCAATTGCCGAGCCAACTAATACTAAATTCAAAACAACCCATCCACCACCAACCACCTGGATCTAGTCATCAATCTAAGTCCCACCTAAGAATCTTCAATTTGAGAATGCCAAAGCAATTTCTGAGTTTAGAAGCGGTAGATTCTTAAGGACCCATACCAAGATCAGGTGAGGCTAGTACTGATGCTAGCCAAATGTGGACTTAAAGAAGAGGTTAGTACTGAGACTAACCACATAAAAGAATCTAAGTCTGAAACTGATACTGATGCTGGTTCTAATCTGAGTGAAAAAGACAGAAAGAAAAAAACGAATGAGTTACTCAAGATATATAAACCTAGAGTCCCGTTTTCTTCAGTGCTAGAAGCCGATTCTTCCTCTCTAGAATCATCACCTCCTCCAGAATTGAAATCGCCCCTAGTCACACCTGAGTACGTATGTTTAGAATCACGTGATACCCTTCTGGTACCCATTGCATCAAACTCAATTCCTAATCCAAAAACTCAATTCATGAGTATTTTAGAAGAACAAATAAGAGAAATTCTCAACAAATAAGGATCTATGAATGGATTTGTAAATTATCTTCTTAACATTGGAAAGATGAAACTGACTAAGAATGGAAACGTGAACTACTTTCTAGAGATTGACAACAAAATACTGAAATTTATCAATAAAGAGATCGTAGGTCATTTTTCTGAGATTGACAATCCAAAACTATTGAAATTTGTCAATCCATTATTCGACACAGTATAGGTAAGAGTCGATTGGTCTAGTTGAAGACGGTAAACTTAGCACTTTCTGGAAGGCAATCCAGCTTCTGCTTTTTGATATCTTTTGCATTTTGTTTAGGTTAATTGAGTCTTGCTTAGTATCTTTTGTAGGGATTTGAAGACAATGTTGGCTAAATTGGGAAAAGAAGCAATTTTGAAAAAAATTTTGGGTCAGATGACATCTCTCCTTTCTTTCTCTTTTTATACACCCTTTATTTTCCTACTCCATTGAGGATAATATCGATTAAGTTGGACGAGAGATAATAAAAATTTTAATTTTAAGTCCTAAAGTAAATTAGCATTTAGCATTTAAGTACCTGATTACACTTAAGAATCGAGTTAAACCAAGTAATTTTTTTAAAAATAAATTGATGCACAGACCAGGGAGTTTGTGAGATATCGAGGGATCAAGTACTAAGAAAAATCAATAAAGAATTAAGTTTAAAACATAAATATTTTTTCTTAAGCATTTCTAAATTTTTTTACCAGTATCAAAGAAGAGTTTACTTCCTAATGCTTGTGTAGGATAACTATACGTTTCTTCATTAAAAAAAAAATTTCAAATACTTCATGATGAATAATCGGATCTCTTTGCCCAAACAAGCATTGAGTTTCGCATCAAAAGGTATGAAAGGCAAAGAAACTTTGTTGTAAAGCTAATTTTAACTCGTAATCTGTTTAATTCAAGCAAGTCCAAGGGATATTTTATACCTAGTACCTTAAAGCCATCTGGTTCGGAAATCATTGACTGAAAACTCGCTACATGGGTCAAACAGAAAGCTTAATGGGTTAAGACACTCAATAGCAATACAACGTTAAAAAAAAAAATACAACAAATGAAGTACGAAAGTAACAATATACTTGCCCATACGAAGGTTAATGATTTGAAGATAAAAGTAGGGTAATTTAAAAAAATTCAGAAAGATTTAGTATTCTTAGCTTAACTCTCATATTGATTAGTATTAATATCCTAGTGATATACCTTACGCTTTACTGAACATCAGTGGCCCTTTTAAAATTACCTGATAAAATTTGAAACTCTAAATTAAAAGGTACTTAACTCTAAAGTTTTTCTTTACTCGAGGACAAGCAAAGTTCAAATTGGAGGTATGATGAGTACTAAAAATATATCAATAAAAATATTAATTTATATAATAATTTATATTTATTCCTTAAGAATTGATGCTTTTATTTATCTTTTGCAGAAAATATGATCGTCAATAAAAAAAACCCGATTTGTAGGTTAAAATGAAAAAAAATTAGAGTAAATTGGACTTAAAACGGATCCAAAATCAAGACCCAAAAGCAAACTGAAATGGGCTCAAATTGGGCTCAAAATTAATTCAAATCGGCTCGAACCTAACCTAATTAAACTGCTCGATGCACGATGGACCGATCGGCCAGTCCATGGAATCAAGGTCGTGGTCCACAAAAAATTTCGCGATCCACAGTCGCGGTTCATGGGGCAGATGGCTGAGCTTTGCGCTGATCAACGGCTGGGATTGATTTTTGCATGCAATCGGATGGTCTAGAACGCGCTATCCCATATCCAGCGATGGTGGCCCACATCAACTGCACGATCCGACAGCTCCAAACAATCCTAAGCGAGATCGAACGGCTGTGGTTGGTTGCTAGTGGGAGAACTAAACAGAGGATTTGTTTTGGAGCCATCCGATGATCCAGAGCCGATCTGATGCAAGATCAGACAGATGATATCAAATCCGACTTTGATAAGGCACTGGCGGTGATTTTGATGAGATCTGGCATGCCCAAACACAATCCGACGGCCAGGAAGCTGTGACGCGGGTTGGATATAATTTTGACATGATTTGGCACTCCATTTTCATCAAATTTGATAAAAAATCCATCTATAAAAGGGGAATCCAGGAATAGTAGAAAAAGGCAAAAAAATAGTAGAAAAAAATAAAAAATAAAACTAAAAAAATATAGAAATCCAAGAAGAATGAGAGAAGCCAGTTCGCTCCATGGAGTACGAAAAAAGAAAGAGAAATCGTCAACCATCTTCCCGAGGCTACACCAATCAACTTCAAATCTTTGTTCCAATTTTATTTATTAATTTTTTAAATTCTTTGTAATTGAATTTCAATTTTAATTAATGCAAAATTTATTTTATTGCATTTTTAAATTTTTACTCTTTATTTTTATTGCAAGTAGATGCTAAGATCTAAATAGTAGATCTTAATACTAAATTATTTTCATGCTCTTTAAATTTTTGCTCTTTATTTTTATTACAAGAAGCTAAGATTTAGATAGTAGATCTTAGTACCAAATTTATTTTTCGCACTTTTAATTTTATTTTCAATTTAAATTGCTTTCTCAAAACCTTTCTTTCTTTTTATAAAAATCAAAATTATCAAATCAAAATACTACCTTCTCTGTAGATTCGACCCGACTCATCACTTTCTACGTATTTTAATTTTAAAAAATCAGAATTAATTTGATAATCATGGTGTCCTAACGATAATATCGTGAGCTATCATAAATGTTCCATATAATGTCCATTCAACAATTTCCAGCATGAAGTTGTCTTTCTCAACCTTCTCATCTATCAACAAATCCCATACAACAGCTTGTGATGCATTTTGCTCGATCTATATTTATAGAATTTAAGCTCCTTATCCTTTCAAAATTAGGAGATCAACATCAAGAAAGATAATATGTCAAAAAATCTGAACCATAATTTAGCACAACATCCCTAGACATCCCAAAAGTTATGAAAGCAAGGACAACTTTACTTGCATAGGAGACTTAGGGCCCCAACAATCCGAACAATGGTAGACAAAAAAAACAAACAAAACAAAAAAACAAAAAAAACAACAATAACAATGGATAAGTAACCAGAGGGTTCCTTTGTGACATGAACCAACTGCTACTGTTACTAATGCTCTATTTGTTTTAAGTGGTTTAATATTGCTTGACAACCAAATTTCTGGTCTACTCAACAAAGCACAGAGATGGAGAAGAGGTAATTCATTGATCAATTAGTATACCTAGTCAAGGTTTTAAGCCCCATGGGACTGGGGGCATCCTAGCTATCCCATCCCATCCCTGTGAGAAAACAAAGCACAGAGATGGAGAAGAGGTAATTCATTGATCAATTAGTATACCTAGTCAAGGTTTTAAGCCCCCATAGGACTGGGGGCATCCTAGCTATCCCATCCCATCCCTGTGAGAAACAAGACCATGATGAGGTCGGGACTCTAAAGACCATGATGAGGTCGGGACTCTAAAGCCCATCCACGCAGGGAGAAGAAGAAAGAAGAAAAAAGAAAGAAAGATGAAGAAAAGAAAAAAAAGTAAAAGAAAAGACAAAAAAGAAAAGAAAAGAAAGAGAGAAGAAAGAAAAAGAAAGGAAGGGAGAGAGGAAAGAGAAAGAAGAAAAGGAAAAAAAATATAAGTAGGGATACGAGCAAAGGCACAATCAAGCTGAGCTAAGTCGAGTAGCTAGAAGCTCAAGCTCGACTCGATTCAAAATACTCAATATTGAAACTCGACTCCAGATCAAACGAATCTTAATATCTTAAGCTTGAGCTCAGCTTAATGAAAAAAGACAATACTCAAGATCTACCCGACTCAACTCAAATATCAACCAAGTCATGCTCGAGCTCGAGTTCAAGCTCAAATTCAAGCGATAGCCTACTAATAATATACATATATATATTATAAACAAAATAATATGATTAAAAATATATATAAACTTGAATAGACTCGTGAGCTTTCTAGCAAAGTATCTTGCTACTCGAGCTCAACTCGAAAAACTATTTGAGCTACTCAAGTATTAGATGTATGTCCTAGAAGCTAATATGACAGACACATGTTCTAGGATGCATATTTGTACTTAAATTATTGATTCATCAATAATATGGATTTTTCTATCCATTCTTGTTTTATGTGTTCGAGAATCGTCCTAAGAATTAATAACTTAAAGATACATATTCTCAAGAGTTAAGACTTAGAAACATGTATGATTAATTCTTAAATTGTTCTCGATCGATGGATCATCACAAGGATAGTAACTGATCCGATTAGATCGGCGCACGGATCGCTTTCTTCGAAGTAAACGAGTCTCTAATCTACAGTGTAGACACTGAGCGAGAGTGTGGGTAGTTGTTAGAGAACGGTACTGAGCGTGACCAAACGAGAGATCATATGGATGTCTACTCATTCGTCAGTGATCTTCTCGATGCTGCAGTGATGTGAGTAATTCTTTGAGTTGCCGTGCCTCGGCTACTCACAATGGGATTGCTGTAGTTTCACTGCACAAAAACATGATCTCCTAACTATTTGGATCCTTGTAGTGTATGTTGACTACAATAAGTTCATTGTAGAGTAGGGTGTGCACCTAGATAGAATCTATCAATTTTAGTAGGTAAAGTCCTATGAGATTTGAGAAACTGAGTCCTTAAGTCTGTGGCCACAGCAAGATGATTGATGGAAAAAGAATTTCCATCAGTATCACGATTTAGACTTGAGCTAATCGAATCTTTTATACGACGGATGTTGAGATTTGACGAGTTTCCATAGCCTCCATCTTGTCGGAACTCACGATAGAGGAACTGAATCACACGATCACTACATCTGGAGGTTATAATTATTCTATTCTGCAGGATTGCCACCACATGCTGCTAGGCATCACTAGTAGATTATGAGAACTCACTAGGATCATTCTGAATCGATGATCCTTGATGGATGAGAGTTAAAAATGTTCCAACCCATTTTAAGGTGTTTCAATGATACTATGATGGAAATCATGGTATATCTCACTATCAGACAGAACAGAATGTATGAGATCACACACAAAAAGAGTTTGATTAGATCAAACGGTTGGATCATGATCAAATTATCAATATGATTGATGATTTGGATCAATATATAAAAGTTACAAGCATAGGATCAGCTAACAGTTAGCAAGGACCTAATTGCAATTGTTGCAATCTAATTTGTTGAGATCAAATTGAAGACCAAGTCTTAAATAATTAAATTAGATTTAATTTATTTGGGCTTGACTTATCTGAGTCTAATTGGGCATCTGGATTTCATATTTGAGTCTTAATTGAATTAGGATTAAATTTAGAATGAATTAGGCTCGAATCGGATTCAAATTGGAATTGAGCCAAATAATAAAGATGCAAGAATCTCAGGTTTATTGGGACTCTCTCTCCTCTCTCACGACAGAAAAGAGGGGCATACATCCCCATATGGGGGATGCGCACCCCCTTTCTTTTGCGTCGCACTTGAGAGAAAAAATAGGAGAGGGGCGCAAATCCAAAGTTGTTGCCCCCTCCCTAGTGTTCTCTATCTCTTTATCTGCTGGGATCAAATTAGTTCACGATTGAATTTGAATTCTTATCAAATAAGAGTTCAAATTCAATTGAACTCTATCTCAATCCCTTGGCCACCATCTATAAAAGGAGGGATCCCCTTGGACGTGTAAATAGATCAGATCAGTGAATCCATCTATGCCGCCACCTCTTCCATTATCCCTTATTCCACACGCCCTAACCCCCTTGGTCGGCCATAGTGAGAGAGATCAGAAAGAGAGAAAAAAAAGTTCTCCATCGCCTCTGCTCTTCCTCCGATCCTGCGCGAAAAGGTATTCGCACATAGATTCATCCTCAGATCCTCTTCTACGATGGTCGAAAGAGATCAGATCCAAACCAAAGAAGTAAAGACCTGAAAGAGAGCTAGCACCTCGGTGATCTCTGGTGCTTCCAATCTACTTCAACCCCGTGTGGATACCCGCAGAGATCAGACACATACAGTTTCAACGGAACCTACAGACATCCTCAGATCTAGATCTAAAGGAGTTTTAGCGATTCAGTTAGGTGATATGATCACCCAATTATATTTTGTTTATAAAATCAGATGCATGCTCGTTTTATTTTTATCATATGAACTAGATCCGTAGATGTAAGATTAGATCTATGCATACGTAGATTAAAGTAGTTTTAATCTGATCTTTCGCTGCATTTTCGAAATTATTTTGAAAAATCTATATGCATGACACCCCGAAACCCAACAGTAATATCGGAGCCATGGATTTATATGCATGAAATAAGATGAGATCTGATTTCTAATCAGATCTGAATTCATATGATTAGATTTGAATTGATATGATTAGATCTGAATTGATATGATTAGATTTGAATAATATATTTTAAAAATATTTCATATTTAGATCTGATTTTATTCATGTATAAATGTATGAATATTAGTTTAGATTTGAAAATATTTATTAGTTCGACATCGATATGCTATAAGGTTATCCTGACATAAGGTTTACCCTTATGTTGCAAAGATTATCCTATATCGATGTTGAACGATTTTAGATCTAATCTTTAATCATATATGAGATATATAAATGATTGCTTAGATCTGAAGATTACTTTCGAGATCATAATATGTTAATTCATGCAAATAATTTAGATCTGAAATTTAGAATTTAGATCTAAAATTTATATTTATGCATGAGTCGTTGGACATGGATAAATCATATTAGGTCTAGTAATTTGATTACACCTAGAGTTTTCGATTTGAATATAATGGAACCCAATCGAGATGAGCGATTGATCAAACCGAGTCAAGAATTGATTTGAATTAGGTCATGAGTGCTCAGGATCAAACCAATAGTTATAGTTGGTCAAGTCGATTAACATCCATATGTTAAATCGATTGATCCAAAAGATCTGATTTGGCTTAGTGACTCGAGCCTAAATCACCTAAGCTAACCTATTTAAAACAAATTGACCAATTGGTGTCTAAAGCAAGTGTTTGAAAGGTGGTTATTTAATTAGAACCCTTGATTCTTCAAGGAGGATGCCTCCCACTAATCTCTACTTATCTGGCCAATTTAAAAGATTGTGTCTTGAATAAGGTTGCTTGATAGTTTAATTTAGCCTATGTCAATTAGACCGATCATTATGATGACTAATTAGATGAGATCTGAATCAAAATCTCCTCGCACATATTAAATCTAACAGTCTTCCATCGCTGCAGATGTGCGGACGTACTACTGATGTTAATTGTTCTTGGTTGGTCATAGTGATTCAGTTGTACCAGAAACATGCAAACACTCTATTAGCAAAGGATTGCTGCGGGTGATGATGGAGTTAGGCCCGATATCTGTCAGGTGAGGAATCCAATGATGACTTCACTCCTGTATCGAACGGTGGGTCTGACTTAACTAAGGAGTATGGCCAATATATGTCAGGTGAGCTTATATGATATAGAGACCAAATCGCTGCGATATTGTTGACCCTATGATTGATTTTGATGATTACAAAATGTTGAGTGATAAAGATACTAATCATATGTTCATGAGTGAATATAGGATTTTCTAGGTGCTTAAAACAAAGAGATTACTTGTAAAAGAAATTCTCTCAAAAGAATGATGATTAATGATCAAATAAGACTCAAATAAAAAATTTTGGAAGCCTAAATGCTGTGAAAGACCTTAGAATTAGGTGGAAGTTCTCAAAATTGAAGTCAAAAGCCACTCAAACAAAAAATATGCAAAAAATTTAGTTTGCTATCATCCGAGTCGATCTGAATTTTATCCGAGTCAACTCAAGTTGAAAAATAGAAGAAAGAAGATTTTGGCATGTTAGAGTTTCAGCCGGTACGCACTCGAGTCGACTCAAGTGTTATCCGAGTCGACGCAAAGGAAAAGGACAGAAAATTCGAGCGAACTCACAAAAATTCGAGCGGACCTTCGAGTCGACTTGAATATCCAAGCTGAAGTTCTCAGAAAAAGATAGAAAGCCAAATTTTTAAGAAAAAAGCTCGAGCGGACTCGAATCCTATCCAAGTCGACTCGAAGTCTAACGGCTAGTTCTGCAAAATTTCAAAAGTATGCAGAATTGTTTCTAACGGCTAGTTTTTGCTTCCTAACAACTAGAAACGACTAGTTTGGCTTCTAAAAAGGATTTAAAAGGATTTTTGAAGAGCCAAGAGAAGAGAATTAAAAAGGAGAATACATCAGTCTATGAGAGGACTATTGAATATTCTTGAGAGAGAAAAGAGAAGAATTAAGTACAGAAGTTTGAGTGTGCTTTCAAGAGAAATCTTCTCCAACTTCTACATCCTCTCAAGTTTCAAACAAGAAAAATTCAAACCTCAATCAAGCAAACAATCAGCAACTTCTATAAGCTTAAAGAGTTTATTTTTCTATTTTTATTTATACTGAAATTCTATCTTCTTATATTTTATTTTTTTTATAAATTTTTTTGAGAGAAAAACTTGAAGTAAAGGCCCATCCAAGCTCGAAATTAGACATTATAGATTTTGATTGGTGAGCCCGTAAAACCAACTGAATTAATTGTGAGTCCAAAAAATAATCGGTGTAAAATTTTGATTGATGATCTCAAAAAACCAACTGAATTTGTTTGTGAGCCTGGATAAAAAATGCATTGTAATCTGGGGATTATAGTGAAATTCTCAAGAAGAACTTGGAGAGTAGACATAAGTGCAAGATTGCACCGAACCACTATAAATTTGTTGTGTTTGTGTTGTACCTTGTTTTATTCATTTTATTTGCTTTACTTACTTTACACTAATTTAATTCTTACATAGCTTCATATAATTTTTAATTCCACGGTTGCATATATCATACACAACACAATCACTGAAATTAATCTCATTAGATGCACATATTTGCTTAAAGTTTAATTTAGCTAAAATTTTTAAAAACCCAATTAATCTCTCTCTTTGGTTGCTACATTTTTGGGCAACAAGTGGTATCAGAGAAGGTACTCTGTTATTTGTTGTTGATCTAACGATCTAGAATTAAAGATTATGGCAATCCAAATGGAATTCTTGTTTAATGAAGGATATTCTATAGATAGACCCCCACTATTTAATGGATCAAATTATATCTATTGAAAAGCTAGGAAGAAAATTTTCAAACAAGCACGTGATTATAATTTATGAATAATTATAGTCAATGGCCCACATGCACCCAATGCATTAATTGAGCATGATAAAGAAAAGATCCAACTAAATACAAAGGCAATGAATTTACTTTATTGTTTATTAGACATCAATGTATTTAATGCAATTTTTTCATATATTTCAGCTAAACAAGTATGGAAGAAATTGAAAAGAACTTATGAGGGAGCAAATCAAAAAGAAGAATCAAGCACCAAGAAGAAAAAGAAACTCACCCCAACTTATGCCTCATGGCTCGTGAGGATGGAAGAAAAAGAAG
>KE506110.1:108912-122268 GCA_000441515.1 Elaeis oleifera
GATTTATTTCTTAGAACTTTAGTGACCCTAGCAATCTATTTTTGGAATCCTTAAGATATAACTCTCATATATCATGTTGTTTTCATGTTTAAAATAATGAAAATTTAAATCACTTTTGTAATCATGTTTTAGCAAATCAATGAAAATATAACTTTTATTAAACTTAATGTGTTTGATGTGTCTACTTATTTAATGATTATCCTTGTTTGCTTAATTAAATATTTGCCATGTTTATAAAATTAAGAGGGAGAAATATATATAAGCTAATATTAAATTTAAATGAATCCTTAATCAAATTGAACAAAAGTGCATGATTTGAAAAAAAAAAGAGGAAGAATCAAGATAAATGAATCTTATGGCATTAAATATTAAACGAAGGGAGAATTAAATACATTAAGCTTTCGAGCACTAATTATGAAAAATAGAAGGAGAAAACATTATTTGAGAAATCATCTTGAAAACTTAATAGAATAAATCATTATTAATCGTAGAATAGAAATTATTGATAAATATTTAAACCTTGCTTGTTGTGATCAATTTAATGTATTTTGGAGAAAAATCATTTTTAAACTTAAAAAAAATTGATGAACTTGTGTATTTTGTTTATTTTGATATACTTGAGCATATATGTAGTTTTATCCATTTCACATAATTTGATTATCATCTCTATTAATTTGCTCGGATTTGATTGTTATCAAGAAATGAATTTGATTTTTGAACTTAACAAGAGAAATCATTTTTGATTTATTTTAGAAAATTATTTTATTTCTAAAAGAGAATTTATTAATGAACATTTATACTTTGTTTTGTGCCATCATATGTTTTTGATCATTTAACTTATTCATTCATATTTGTGCTATCATGTGCTATTACGGCTTGATCCTATCTTTATTCTAATAATCAATCAGTATCAAGCTAAATTTGAATCATATTCTTATGCTTTATCATGATTGATCATTTTTTTTAAATTTAAAACTTACTCTTCTCTAATCATTAAATGGTTTCAAAGTTTCATGAAAGTCAAAATTGATTTGAAATTCAGTTCAAGTGATATCAAATTTTACTTTGAGAGAGTTATTATTGGTATCAAATAGTTTATTCTTGCTTTGAATTCTATTAATTTATCTTTTGGCAAAAGGAGAAGATTGTGTTTGCCTCAAATTTGATTTTGTATAGCTGATATGATATCATTTGAGACAAATTCAAAAAAAATTCATATCTTTTCTGAACTTAATTGAGTGATATTTCTTAAGAAAGAAAGATCTTAATTTAAACAAAAATCTCTCTATAATTTGTCCTGTATGATCTATTGATATCAATTTAAATAATTTATCCAAATAATTTGAACTGAATTTAATCGATTCATCTTTTTCATCACAAGCTAAATCGATTGACATCTTAATTTTTCAGAATTGGTATTGGACAACTTGTTATTGCCTTGAACTCTATCTATTTATCATTTAGCAAAATGAAAAGGATGCTTTGTCTCAAATTTATTTTGTATTGTCCTATCTTTGACATATTTTTTTGAGACAATTCCAAAATTAATATCTTTATGCATCAATTAAATATATCTTACGATTTGCTTTGGATGATCTATTCAAATCCTTAGCATTGAAAAAGTTCTATCTCTTGGATCTTTAAAGCTTAAAGCATTTGTCCAACTGCATTTATGAAATATTTTTGCATTCTTACTTTTGAGAATGAAGAGAAATACCATCAAATTTATATTGCTCAAAACTTAATTGACACATATTTTCTAAAACTAGCCAAACTTGAATTAAATTTGATACATATTTTGATTCATTTAAAAAGGAGGAGAAAAATTTCTAAATTTATATTGTTTCAAATAGAGAAAAGTTAAATTTGAAAGGAAGAGAACTCAAGCCAAATTTGAATGTCTATATATTTGATTATGATGATTCATCTTAAATCTTTTCCTTGAACTTTTTGATGCTGTCAAAAAGGGAGAGAGATATTGTGTGGAGTATATGCTTATTAAGTTTATGTTTGAATTAATTACATGCTTCATATTTAAATTGAATATATGGGAGAAAAATATACTTAAGATGCAAAATGCTCATCTACTTACTTAAAATGTTTATATAAAATGAGTATGTTTGGATATGTGCCATCTTGAATATAAGTATTGAATTTTGGTGTCAAAACTTATAATGAAAATTCTTTGATAAATCTTATTGAAACATTCATGAAGTATGTTCTTGTAAGTGCTTACTTATTCACCTAATGATTCATATTCATATTGATAAATTAGTTGAAATACATTATATTTTATTATGCATATACTCAAAATTTTGTCATCACCAAAAAAAAAAAGAATTGCTGACCTCATCATTGATTTTGATGATTACAAATATTGAGTGATTATGATACTAATCATGTGTTCGTAAGTGAATGTAAGATTTTCTAGATGCTTAAAATGAAGAGATTATTTGTAGAAGAAATTCTCTCAAAAGAATGATGATTAATGATCAAATGAGACTCAAACAAGAAATTTCTGGAAGCCTAAATGCTATGAAAGACCTTAGAAATCAAGGTGGAAGTTCTAAAGGATTGAAGTCAAAAAACCATTCAAACAGAAAAATATGCACAAATTTTTAGTTGGCTGTCATCCGAGTCGACTCGAGTTTTATTTAAGTCGACTGGAGTTGAAAATAGAAGAAAGAGGATTTTGGCACGCTAAAATTTCAACCGGCATGCACTCAAGTCGACTCGAGTGTCATCCGAATCGACTCAAAGAAAAAGGGCAGAAAATTCGAGCGAACCTTTGAGTCGACTTGAATGTTCAAGCTGAAGTTCTCAAAAAAAGACAGAAAGCCAAATTTTTGAAAAAAAAGCTCGAGCGGACTTGCAGACAGCTCGAGTCGACTCGAATCCTATCCGAATCGACTCAAAGTCTATTGGCTAATTCTGCAGAATTTCAAAAGTATGCAGAATTATTCTAGCAGCTAGTTTTTGCTTTCTAACAACTAGAATGGCTAGTTTGGCTTCTAAAAAAATTTAAAGCTTTCAAACTTGATGAAGAGCCAAGAGAAGAGAATTAAAAAGGGAATACATCAGTTTATGAGAGGACTATTGAATATCCTTGAGAGAAAAAAAAAGGAATTAAGTGCAGAAGTTTGAGTGTGCTTTCAAGAGAAATCTTCTCAAACTTTTTCTACATCCTCTCAAGCTTCAAACAAGAGAAGTTCAAGCCTTGAGCAAGCAAACAATCAGCAACTTTTCCGAGCTTAAAGAGTTATTTTCTATTTTATTATGCTGAAATTCTATCTTCTTATATTTTGTTTTTTTACAAGTTCTTTTGGGAGAAAAACTTGAGGAAAAGCCCATCCAAGTCCGAAATTGAAAATTGTAAGTTTTGATTAATGAGTCCGTAAAACCAACTAGATTAATTGTGAGCTCAGAAAACAATCGATGTAAGATTTTGATTGATGATCCCAAAAAATCAATTGAATTTGTTTGTGAGTCCAGATAAAACAAACGCACTATAATTTGGAAGACTATAGTGAAATTCCCAATAAGAGCTTAGGAAGTAGACGTAGGTACGGGGTTGCACCGAACCACTATAAATTTGTGTTTGTATTGTGCCTTGTTTTGTTATTTTACTTGCTTTGCACTAGTTTAATTCTTACATGACTTCACTTAATTTTAATTCCACTATTGCATATATCATACACAATACAATCACTAAAATTAATCTCATTAGAAGCACATATTTGCTTAAAGTTAATTTAGCTAAAATTTTAAAGAACCCAATTCACCCCCTTTTGGATTGCTACATTTCTGGGCAACAAACATCCTTTGAGAAGTATTGGATAAGAGTTGTCCACTCATCGATATGCGTGTTACCAATATCTGTCAAGTAAGATGCACGTACATCGATGGGACCACAGTATCCACTAGAAATCATTGTCGTGCTAGGATTTTCGTTTCTCCATCCGAAGAGTGTAAGAGATCCGAAAAAATAGTGGGAGCATGTTTGATTCTTAAAGCCTCTAGAACAAATATAAAATTAAATACAAATGTCTAACTAGAATCTCTACTCTCGCAGTTTAACCATGTCAGCTCCAAACCCTTTAGCCCGCATCCTAGAGTCCAACCGTCTGACCGGAACCAACTTTAAGGACTGGCTCAGAAACCTCAAGATAGTCTTGATTTTGGAAAAGATAGGATATGTACTCGATCAGGACCCCTCTTTGCCAACCCGTCCTAGTGTTGAACAGAGGGCAGCACAAGAAAAATGAGCAGATGATGACAATCGAATCAAGTGCTACATACCGACTTCAATGACAAATGAGTTGCAGAGCCAGCATGAGCACATGCTAACTGCCAGGGCTATGATCACTCATCTACAAGAGTTGTACAGTGAGTAGAACCGCACTACGCATTTTGAAGTATCAAAGAGACTCTTCAACTCCAAAATGCACGAGGGACAATCGGTCCACGATCACTGTTTGGCTATGATCAAGAACCTAGAGCTTGAGAAGCTCGGCCTAACAATGCGAAAGGAATTGCAGATGGATCTGATCCGGCAATCCCTTCTTAATTGATATGGCCAATTTATAGTAAATTACCATATGAACAAGTTGGACTGCACCTTACCCGAATTTGTGTTGGTTACTGCAGAGGCGACTTTGAAAAGTTCAATAGGCTCCGTTCTTGCTGTGGAGTAAGCATCTTTCTTTGAAGTGTTCTTTTTCGATCTTTCTCTGTACCTGTACCTGGAGTAAGCATCTCTGAACCGAAGAGGAATTGTCCGCTATACCTGGAGAGCCTAAAACCAAAAGGATGACACACCTTCAAAAGATATGCTCGTTGTTGAATCTAACCTAATGGTTTTCTCTACGTCTAGTTGGGTATTAAACTCTGGTTCAAATGCTCGTATATATACTTTTATACAGGGTCTAATAGACAATAGAGGGTTGAGGCATGGTGAGATGATCCTTCGGATCGACAATAGAGCAAGGATTGCTGCTGAAGCCATTGAACCCTATCCTTTTCGATTACTGTCAGGCTTTAGATTAGTATTAAAAGACTATTATTATGTCCCTGTAGTTAGCCGGAACTTGATTTTCGTATCTGTACAAGCACAGAAAGATTTTGTATTCAATTTTAATAAAGACTTTTATTCAATTTATTTGCGAAATAAATTGATTGCACATGGTCTTTTGATTGACAGTCTTTATAGGTGCATATTGATGCGTGTGTAAATGTAAACGAACAATTAGTGAGTACCGTAGGTCATCAATGATCTAGAGATGATGTTAACCACAAGTATATGTGGCACCTTAGACTTGACCATATTAGAGAGGACAAGATAAACAAACTAAAAAGGATGATATCCTTGACTCATTGAATTCTGAGTCGTATCCAGTTTGTGAATCCTGCCTTTAAGAAAAATGATCAAGTTATCCTTTGTAGGATATGGGGAAAGGGCCACTGAGATACTTGCCCTGGTATACACTGACGTGTGTGGCCCATTTGATGTGCAGACCAGAAATAGTTACCACTACTTCATTACCTTTACTGATGACTTCTCACGATATGGATATCTGTTTCTTATGTAATACAAATTTGAAGCTTTGAAAGTTCTAGGAATTCAGAAATAAAGTAAAAAACAAACAAAAAATCCCTTAAGATTCTTCGATCAAATCGATGAGAAAATATCTTAGTGGAAAATTTTTGAGTTATCTCAAGAAAACGATATAATCTCGCAATAAACTCCTAATACGCCTCAACTCAACGAGATATCCCAAAAAAGAAATATGACCTTATTAGATATGGTCCGATCCATGATGAGCTTTACTGACTTACCTTTGATCTTTGGAAACATGCCCTACTAACCGTAATTTATTTATTGAATAAGATTCTCTCTAAATACGTTCCTACTACACCGTATGAGATATGGCATGATAAGAAATCGAATCTTGATCACCTCAAGATTTGCGAATGTCCAGCCTGTGTCAAAAGACAAATGGCTGACAAGTTAGAGACTAGATTTATGAAAGCTCGCTTCATAGGGTATCCTAAGGAATCAAAGAATACTACTTTACTTTCAAACAATCACAATGTGATTGTGAGTCGACACGCTACATTCCTCGAAAAATAATTTACTTAAGATGGTGGCAACGGGAGGTTGATTGAGCTCGAAGAAAAAATTTCTGAAGAGCAACGAGCTGTAAAACCTGATGAACCCATTAAAACTAAGCTAGTAGTAGTTGTTCCTCTACCTCGTAGATCTAGTAGAATTTTCGTCCTCCTGAAAGATACTTGAGTATGCTTACAAAGGATGTGGAGGAAATGTTCCTTACAGATGATAAGTCTTGAAAATGATCCTAAAATCTTATGATGAGAGTTGAGACGATGTCTGACATCAACTCCGAGAAATGGTTGAATGCTATGAAGCAAAGATTGCTGTACCGGTATCATACCATACCAACACGGTACATTCTGGCATACCGATTCGGTATCAATACAATTTTTTGGTTTGTTTCATTTTTTTGAGTTTTCAAGTTAATATTATGATTATCATCCCAAAATTATATTATATTACATATTTATTTACATATTTGGATTCAATTTTGAATTCAGTACCGGTACAGGAAACCTTGATCTCAATACATATTTATATTATATATTACAACTCTATCATTCTAAAATTAAAATATATATATATAAATATGCATTAAAATGTATCTAACCTTTTAAAGTACAAAGCACAAAGAATAATATACTAATCTCGACATCTGCTCTGCATCTAATATCTCGTCGAGTGTCTGTGACGCTCGTAGATATCTAGATCACCGACATAATCTGGAAGAACATCAGTCCACCCCTAATCAAGTAGCACTGTACTTCTGAATTCATCCCATAAGGCATCCTCTCTGGATTACAAGACATCTCAGATCTCTCTCAAACTCTGACTCTAAGAGGTATTCTCGGGATGATGGTATGGCTATGGAGGAGCCCATCCAAATATGACGGTAGCAAAATTTGATCCGTAAGATGCTCCGAACTGCATAAGATAATAATCACTGGGAGACAATGTCTCCGATGCACCATATCCATATGGATCATAAGGTAGCTGCAGATAATAGAATCTATAATGCGAAAATGATCCAGATACATCTGTGGATTCTACTCCACGTGCAACATCATCTGTAACTACATCGTGTGCTGGACGACCTCTAAAAATCCATCGTCTATATGAAATCGACTCCCCGCGATCTTTACCAACTCGTCCACTGTGATCCCTATCTTGTGTGGTATGTGTAAACTGAGACACCGATGAATCAAATACCATCCTGCGGCTATCTCATAAATAGTGGTCTCATGTCCTCCAATCCCTCCCTAGTCATCAGATCCATGACTACTAGTACCATCATCACTCTCCCTGATCTCCAAATCCAAGCCAGGTAGCTCCTGCACTCTCGAGAGTGGTGCACGTGCAACTCTTCCTTTCCTCCTCTTATGCCCCTCTATGACTGAGTTTTTATGCTTGAGAGGATAGATGTCTTGTTGCTGACCGACCTCGTCTAAACATTTTTCGCTCAAACATCTGCGAGGATGTCTCGAACATCATGTGATGAATGACCCCCCTGTGACCCCTCAGACTGTGGCTGATCAGCTGGAACCTTATATAGAATATTTCTTTCTATCTATTGCCCTGGATCCACCCTGATCTCCCTAGCTACCACACTAGCTAGTCGTGGAGGAGATCTCGACTCATCAAGCTCTTGCTCCTGCTACTGCCCTGCAAGCCATCCGATCATGGGATCGTCGTCCTCATCATCATAATCACCTAATGTCGGATCTGCATACTTCAGGTGCACCTCCTCTTTGATATATTTTAGCCTCAACCTCAAATTATAGTGAACATATACAAGATCGTTGAGGCACTTCTGTATCCGACGATTTCTCTATTTGCTGTATATAAGGGCAAAAGTCGATCAATTGCGCTCACAACTACTAGAGAAGACCGTCTGAGAAAGAATGCGGATCGCCACAGCTTTCAAATTATCTGCGGACTGTCCAAAATAAATCTACCATTCAGCTGCAAAAATATTACACAAAATTACATATCAGTAATAGGCATCTAACATCAACAAAGTCTTCTCATTATTGATATGTAATTTATCTGAATTCATCTTGTTTTTGCTTATGACAGCCGATGCGACTCCAAAGCTATCCGTCCCCTATTTAAATTGTTTCGTCTGTGAAAAATATATTTCTTAAATTAACAAATATGTTATTGATTATGGACCAAATTCAACTAATCTAACATGCCTCTTGCAGGCACATAGATGCGGTTTCCGGATCGAACACTATCTTATATATCACATTATGGAGAGTAATGAGAAAGCTCGCTATTCATATCTATCCCAGGTGTGGTATAGTGAAGCCTCGAATTCAAATAATAAGCTACAGATAAATCCACAAATAATTAAGTACACTTACACAAGTACAAAAGCTGAAAATTTTTAATGAAATTTTTCTTCGCCCTTACCGGCTAGATGTAAATCTCTCTCCATCTGGTAGTCCCAGCAGCGCTCGATGATGTTGTATTCCTGCATATGTTTTAGATCTATCTCACTGATGTATTCCAACACATGGACACATTGCCGTAACCACCAGCCAAATGCTGCTTCAATCTAGTCACCCCATCTTCCTTGAACTCTGTATTGCATCATTTGCATCTCCAATGGCGCAGAGCTGAGAGCATCTCGCTATGCTCCCAGACAATGTCACGCTCTATATCTTTTTTCTTATTCATCTCTACAAGATTAACAAAGCACAACAATTTAATAATATGATTTTACAATTATTTTTTGAAATTTATTTTTTATTTTTTCAAAATATATTAATTTTTTAAAAAATAATTAACAAAATTAGTAATTTTACGTCATCGTGTAGATCATCTAAAGATCTACAATATATAAAGAAATCATACCCAAGTCACAAATTTTGGCATGATTTCTTCTCAATTTTGTACTTGTTGCTATTTTTCGATCAAACAATTAAAAAAAATTAAGCGAGAGAATGAGAGATTACCTTGCTCTCAATCGATCTGTCTCCTCAACAGAATTGTGACAAAATTTCTCGCATCCACGGGCTCCGCAAATTTTTTTCTCTTTTGTTTCACGATGAACTGAGCCTCTAGACAAAAGCCAAAGTCTCAGGAGGCAGAAGGAGAAGCTAAAGCTTCCCTCCCAACAAAATGGCCCCACCCCCACACCCCCCACATGGCACGGTCGGTACAGCTGGGATCCAAGCCGTACCAGCCTGAACCGCTCGATTCGAGCAGTTTAAGCAGGAATCGATCGGTTCCTACAGCATATCGGATCGAACCGATCGGTTCAATCCAACTCCCCTATTTTTGAAAATGGCCAAATCGGACTGGCTAGCTGCCGGTCCGGCTCGATTCGCCCTGTACCAACTTGTTCGAGCCAATACGGCAAATCCTGTTATGAAGTCAGAAATTGATCCAATGCATTCGAACCAAGTACGGACCTTAATGGATCCACTAAAGGGTATAGTACCCATTAGATGTAAATGGATCTACAAAAGAAATAGATGTAGATGGTAAGGTAGAGACCTATAAAACTAGGCTAGTGACGAAAAGTTATAGTCAGTGCGAAAGCGTTAACTATCAGGATACCTTTTCGCCTGTGGCTATACTTAAATCCATCCGCACATTGCTTACCATTACAACTTTTTATGATTATGAGATATGGCAGATGGATGTAAAACTGCATTTCTCAATGGATATCTTGAGGAAGATATCTATATGGAGCAGCCTAAGAGTTTCACTTCCAATAACGAAGATCACAAAATCTGCAAGCTGTAAAGATCCATATATGGATAAAAGCAAACTTCTCGAAATTGGAACACATGTTTCGACAATGCAATCAAAATGTTTAATTTTATCAAAAACGAGGAGCCTTGTGTTTACAAGGTCAGTGGGAGCACTGTCACATTCCTCATACTGTACGTGGATGACATTCTCTTTATTGAGAATGGCATTCCTATGCTGACCTTGGTCAAAAAATGGTTGTCCAAAAAATTCTCCATGAAAGACCTAGGAGAAGCATCCTATATTGTAGGATTAAAAATCTATAAAGATAGATCTAAAAGAATGCTCGATCTTTCACAGAAAATGCACAAAAAAGAAGTGCTGAAGAGGTTCAGCATGGAGAATTCTAGAAGGGGACTCCTACCCCTTAGGCATGGTATCGCTCTCTCCAAGAAGATGTGTCCAAGTACATCTGAGAAGATTGAGTGCATGAGCAGGGTTCCTTATGGTTCGGAGCCTCATTTATGCCATGTTATGTACTCAACCTGATTTGTTCTTGCTGTGAGCATCACGAGTAGGTATCAGTTGAATCCAAGCAAAGAGCATTGGATGGTTGTGAAGAACATCCTTAAATACTTGAGAAAACTAAGATTTATTCTTGATCTTTGGGGGGAATCGGAGTTGCGGGTCGAAGGATACACTAATTCTGACTTTATATCTGATCCTGATGATAGAAGATCTACATCAGGGTGTGTATTCGTATGCAATGATGGTGCTACTAGCTGGAAGAGTTCCAAGCAACCCATCATTGCAGATTCGATGATGGAAGCTGAATATGTTGCTGCCTTGGATGCTGCAAAGCCTTCTGGTACAAAAAGATATCGCAAAATTTAGCGTAATGATATCAGATGCCACGCTCTATAATGCGACAACAACGGCACCATAGCACTAGCTAAGAAGTCCAAGCACATCGAGCGACGATTTCATTCATACGCGACTATCTCGAAAAAAAATACGTCGAGGTGTCAAAAGTAGACTCCACGGATAACATGACACACCCACTGACAAAGCAATTGAGCCAGCAGAAGACTGAAGCCCACCTTGAGAAGATGGGACTTGAGAAGATGGGACTTAGATCAATGGCGAATTGACTTTAGGTCAAGTGGAAGATTGTTAGATGTATGCCCTAAAAGCCAATATGACAGACATATTGTAATAGTTCTAGGACATATATTTGTATTTAAACTATTAATTCATTAATAAAATGAGCTTTTTCTATCCATTTTATTTTGTGTCCGAGAATCGTCTTAGGAATTAATAATTTATAGATACGTTCTAAAGAGTTGAGACTTAGAGACACGTATGATTAATTCCTAAATTGCTCCCGATCGATGGATCATCATGGAGATAGTGACTGATCCGATTAGATCAACGCATGGATCGCTTCTTTTGGGATAGACAAATCTCTAGTCTACAGTGTAGAAATACTGAGCGAGAGTGCGAATAGTTATTAGAGAACATCGATACTGAACGTGATCAAACGAGAGATCACATGGATGTCTACTCACTCGTCAGTGATCTTCTTAATACTGTAGTGGTATGAGTAATTTTTTGATCTGCAGTGCCTCGACTGCTCACAATGAGGTTGCTGTAGTTTGACTGCACATAAACAGTCTTCTAACCATTTGAGTTCTTATAATGTATGTTGGCTATAGTAAGTTCATTGTAGGAATAGGATGCACACCTACATGGGATCTATCGATCTTAGTAGATAAGTAGTCCTATGGGATTTGGGAAGCTAGGTCCTTAAGTCTGTAGCCACAATAAGACGATTGATGGGAAAAGAGTTTCCATCATTATCACGATTTGGACTTGAGCTAATCAAATCTTTCATATGACGAATGTTGGAGTTTGACAAATTTTCATAACCTTCATCTTGTCGGAACTCACGATAGAGAAATTGAATTACACGGTAACTATACCTAAGGGTTATAATTATTCTATTATGCTGGATTACCACCACATGCTGCTAGGCGTCACTAGTGGATTGTGAGAACTCACTAGGATCATTCTGGATCGATGATCCTTGATGGATGAGAGTTGGAAATGATCCAACCCATTGAAAGGTGTTTCGATGATACTATGATCATGGTATATCTCACTACCAGACAGAACAAAACCTATGAGATCACACACAAAAGGGGTTTGATCGGATCAAACGATTGGATCATGATCAAATTATTAATATGATTGATGATTTGGATCAATCTATAAAAGTTACAAGCATAGGATCAGCTAATAGTTAGCAAGGAGGACCTAATTGCAATTGTTGCAATCCAATTTGATGAGATCAAGTTGGAGATCAAGTCCTAAATAATTAAATCAGATTTAATTTATTTTGACTTGACTTATTTGAGTCTAATTGGGCATCTGGATTTCAAATTTGAGTCTTAATTGGATTAGGATTAAGTCTAGAATGAATTGGCTCGAATCGGATTCGAATTGGATTCGAACTGAACCCGGATTGAACCAAACTGGATAAAGATGCAAGAGTCCCAGGTTTATTGAGACTCTCTTCTCTCACGGCAGAAAGGACCTTTCTTTGCATCGCACTTGGGAGAAAAAATAGGAGAGAGGGTGCAAATCCAAAGTTGTCACCCCTCCCTGGTGTTCTTTATCTCTTTATCTGCTGGGATCAGATTAGTTCATGATTGAATTTAAATTCTTATCAGATAAGAGTTCAAATTCATTTGAACTCGATCTCAATCCTTTGGCCACCACCTATAAAAGGAGGGGTCCCCTTGGACGTGTAGATAGATCAGACCAATGAATCCATCTGTGCCGCCCCCTCCTCTTCCATTATCCCTTATTCCATACGCCTAACCCCTTGGTTGGCCATAGAAAGAGAGAGATCAGCGAGAGAGAGATCAAAAAGAGAGAAAAGGAAGGAGTTCTCCATCGCCTCTGTTCTTCCTCCGATCCTGCACTTTAAGTGTTCGCGCGTAGATTCATCCTCAGTCCTCTTCTACAACGGTCGAAGGAGATCAGATCCAAACCAGCAAAGCGGAGATCTGAAAGAGAGCTAGCACCTCGATGATCTCTGATGCTTCCGATCTGCTTCAGCCCTATGTGGATATCCGTAGAGGTCGGACACGTGTACGGCTTCAACAGAACCTGCAAACATCCTCAGATCTAGATCTGAAGAAGTTTTAGCGATTCAAATAGGTGATCTAATCATCCAATTATATTTGTTTATGAAATTAGATGTATGCTCGTTTTATGTTCATCATATGAAATAGATCCATAAGTGTAAGATTAGATCTATGCATGCGTAGATTAAAACAGTTTTAATCTGATCTTCTACTGCGTTTTCAAAATTATTTGAAAATCTACATGCATGACACCCGAACCAACATCAAGCTCGACTCAAACTTGATAATAGCTGAGTCGAGTCGAGCTCAAGTAGCTCACAAGCAACTCGACTTGTTCCGCTCTAGATATGAGAAAAAAAAGGAAGGAAAGGAAAAGAAAAGGTAAGAAAA
>KE506110.1:122460-136431 GCA_000441515.1 Elaeis oleifera
AAAGAAGAAAAAAAAGAGAAGGAAAGGAAAAAGAAAAGGTAAAAGAAAAAGAAAGAAGAAAGGAATAAAGAAGAAAAGGAAAGAAGGTGAGAGAGACAAAAGGCATCTATCGGGATGCATGACCAAGATTGCCATCGAAGCAGGACAGGACAGGACAGCGGCCATCCCATTCTATAGAGAAACCAAGACACCCCCATCCCATAAAATTTAAACCTTGTACCTAGTACAACAAGACTCCAAAGTTGGCAAGGATAGGTTAGAATGACGACTTGGTGATGTAACAACCAAAGAGTGGGGCGCTTATGGAGGAGTAAGTGTAATTAATTTAGCAATTTATTAAATTTGTGATGCTAGAGGGTGAAATGCCTCACATAGACATAGAAACTAGATTAAACCAATGTATTTAAAAAGTGGATAGCAGGCACGAAGCAACCGGGGGTTAATGAATAGCAAGTGCTACATACCCTACATGGGCTACTAAAACATATCCAATATTTTTTCTGCTAAGCATCAAAAATCAATACTTCCGACAAACTTTATGAAAAAATCAACGAAAAGCTATAACATATCATCCACCTAATATCATAATATCAGGTCAATATCTATAAATTTTAAAGGATCACAATCTAATGGCAAATATCATTATCCACTCAATGTAATAACATCACTTAGAAGACTTAAAATGTCCATAAACACACAACCCATAAAATAAAAATGTCCAAAATCACATAGTATTAATCATGAAAGAAAGATGTTCACAAGCATATAATATGTTCACAAGCATCGAATATAATTTATCAAACAAAAAACATCATCATTAAAAGATAATAAACTCCTTTAGATTAAGGATAAAAATAAATGACAAATTGATACTTGATTAGGATTATCTCAATAATTAATCATCTGCCACTTCTTGGAGGTTTGCACCCTGAGCATTAAAACTAAAGTTGTCCAAGATATCCATCTCAACATATGCCTCCTCTTTCTCTCCTCACCTAACTCTGACAATGCAATCTTATCAATGTTTATGTTACGATTCTTTGGTTTTTTCTTTTACCATGGAAATTTAGCAACCCCAACCATGATTTGCCGAACCAACTTTAACCGGAGGATTCAGCCCATTCCAACAAATGTCTAGTCAGAATGGTTCAGCCGGGTTGGGTCAATTTGGTTATAAAGCCCTCCCCACTCTTGGTTCACCACAATAAAATCCCTCCTCAACCGTCGATTTGGTTTGTAAAACCCCATCCCACCCCACCCTTACCATGGTTTGAGCCTCAGCTCCATCCCCCTCGCGATCAAATGTTTCTCCCTCATCCCTCCCCCCATTCGAGGGTTGTGATGGCCGACATTTGAGAGAATACTGGCTCCTTCCCACTCGCAACCCTTCGAGGGTTGCGATGGCTGGCGTTTGAGACCGTTTGATTACTCATTGGCACTAGACTCACTCCCTCTTGCGGCCATCATCAGTAAGCTCTCAACCTCCCCCCCCTCTCGGTTAGGGTTTAGAGCTGTGTTTGTCATACCACCCCATACCATTTGGTATGGGGCATATTGGTACCATGCTAGTAAGCCATACGATACCGGTACACCATAATATACCGATACTATCGTACCGATCTGCACCGCATATTGACACTGTAAAAGGATGTTACCAATATGCAGTCCAGTATTGAAATGGCAAACCTTAGTTTAGAGGGCCCCTCCCCCTTCCTCTCCCTCCATCTCCCACTCTGCCTCTCTCCTCTCCCTCTCTCCTCCCTCTCCATGTATTCGGCATATGCCCTAATTAATATGTATAGACCCATACCATGCCGAACCAATCACCAGCCAATGCACCCTCTAGTTCCGGTTTGATGAACCTTAGCTCCAACATCCTTATGTTCAGCTCTCCCCCTTGTGTACCTCCTAGGCTCACTAATCATTAGATCAGTCCAATTGAAACATGGCTAGTGCTTTTTGAACTCGTTGCCTAGCAGCCGCTACACTGGGTTCACTAGACGTATCATCTTTCTTATACCTAGGCACCACAGCACTGCTATGATGCTTATGACAACTGTTTTAGGCTAAAACCATAATACTAGCCACTATAGCAGCCATAGCAGCTAATTTTTGAAACATGGATTAAAACCTTGCGAAAATAAGAATAGTTGGACATCCTGACAGACAAAGCACATTGTACAAAATTAATTAAATGTTCTAATTTAATATAACTGGTTATAAATATTTAAAACAAGTAGTCTAGTAAGTTATTTAATAGGAACATGTTTTCTTCATATCCTTAATGATTTAATCATTTTTCACAGCAAATATATTTTCTTCATTCAATACTCTTCTTTCAAAAAGTTATCAACTCAAAGAGAGAAACCTTCCTAAGAATTGATGAAGATCAAAGAACTGCTCTCATTTTGCAAAAATCATGTGTTCAAATTTGTTAGTTTATCTTATCCTTGGACTTTTAGCTGAATGCCACCAGCACATATATATGATACAGATCATGATGAGAAAATGCAGCAACTTGCCCATATTTGCAAAGCAATTATATGAACTATGAAGGTTCACAAAATAACATAGTTTCCTTTAATACCACCAAGCAATAATTTATGAAGTTTCAACTCCGTAATGATATTCTACTATCTCAGTTGATAATTGAAGTTTAAAGATGGATCCAATACAGCAAATTCCTGCATTTAGGGAACCATCAAAAGTTAATCCGCTGGACAAACAGCATGACCTCCAGAAGTAGAGCATGAACCAAAAGCCTAAGCAGAATTCTTGTTATAGGTGCATAATCATGTAAGGTACCGAACATAAAGTTTTTGACATTCATTCAATATTTTCATGTTCATAAAACTTTTTCTAAACAAGTAACAGATATATCCTCCACTTCCTATTTTAGGTGTTTGGGAAGTCAAATCAAGTAAACCGAAAAATAAATGAACATGGTATATTTACCTTGAGATCTTCAGGTGCACCAAATATATTCAAGTCCACAGCATACATCTCTGCAGAAAAGCATTGAGGAGTATCCAAGTGGACAGACAAGCTTCCAAGCCGAGTGTCCATCGTAAACCATGCAGGTACGCTTACCTGGAAAAGAAAATAGATGAATTTAGCAAATGGTTTTTTGATACCAAGGTTTATGACAGATTACAATAATATTGATTGTATATGATGCAGTACCATCTCAAATAATTCTTCCTTCTTTTTCTCAAAAGATACCTACAAACATTAATGAATAGCTTTAGAAATAATGTTCAGATCGTTATTGAAGTGTAAGCTGGATCCCCTGCTGTAGATTCACAGGTCCAGATCATTAACAACAAATTCAAATAATATTGGCTCAAAAGGTTGAAGTGGAGCCATTTATTTCTTCTTTTATCATTCCAGTAATGCAGAAGAGAAAATTCAAGATATATTACAAAAGCCGTACTTAAAAGTATGAACAGAACCTTGCCATAATTCTCAATTACAACTCCCCTGGTAATCTCCCACAGCTTAACCAAACCTGCTGTGTCCTGTAAGAGATGCATCAAAGTCATATTAAAATACATAAAGCTACATTTGCTCATTGTAGTCAAAACTATCAATATATCTAGAGAACATACAAAAAGCAAAACTTCATAATCACCTTAGTCAAGACATGCCTTCTATCATTCAAGATTTCATGTTGTACAATTCCTGGTGTTCCAGGTATAGTGAAAGATGGTTCTTGGTATACAGGAACCTGTTATAAAGAAACACCAAGCACTTGACTGTTGATACTTAACTTTCCCAGATTGAAAAAAAAAAAAGATTGTATTACCGTAAAAAAATTATAAATATAACACATAAAATTATAAATATAACACATAAACAAGAACAATTAAAACTAGAAGCAACTTGTGACGGACTATCCTTTTACATTCTCAGGTGTACAGATAACTTTTGCAGAAGATATACCAAACACTGCTTAAAAGGAACTATCTGACATCCAAGGATATCAACTGTACCTTATCTTACACTATAATAAACTTAAATGCATACGAATTCACCCATGCCTATATGGCAGAAGCCACCTTATATTTTCTTACAATGCTGAGTTATGATACCATGCTTGGAATTAAGCATCCTCCAACTATGAGGCAGCAACCTTACTCTATAAGAATGCTGCAAAAAAAGTGGATGAAAAAAACTTGTGATAGTTTAAAGGTTGGCAGATTCCCAAACTGCACCCATCTACAAGATTTTGCCAAATTATGATGGCATTCTTCATCATTTTCACATTTGCTTATCATAAAATAGAAATGAAATTTTGCGTTTACTTTATTTAAATTTTAATAACGCAAACATATTTGATATAGTCAATTATTTTATATTTTTACATTAAAAAATCAAAACCAACCCCTCTTCCATCCTTTGCCATTGGCAGCAGGGGTGATGGCAGCAGTGGCATAAATGCTGGTGGTAATGGTGGCGGTGGTGGTAGTGCATGGCTGAACGCCATGGTCACACAATAGATATAGCTGAACCTTACAAATAAATCAATAATATAATCGATCCTTTACCTCCAAATAAAATCCCAAAGAATATTAAACAAATGATATCAGGAGTTTGATACAGATATAAAGTATTAAGCCTGCACAAGAATCCAAACGACAAATATGTGAAAATAATGTTAAATGTATGTCCTAGAAGCCAATTGTTGGCTGACATATTTTTATTCTGACACATTTGTACTTAAAACTATTGATTTAATCAATAAATGATAAGTTTTTTTTTTTCATTCAAGTGTTATGTATCCTTAAATCATCTTTGGAATTGATGTTACGATATATATCCTCAACTGTTGAGAATTAGAGGCATGTATGATCGATTTCTAAATTGCTCCCGATCATAAGATAGTCATGGAGACGATGATCGATCCAGATAGACCGGTGCATGGTTCACTTCCTTCGAAGTAGATGAGTCTCTAATATACGGTGTAGAGACACTGAGTGACAAATGCAGAGAATTGTTAGAGAACAACTAGTACTGAACGTGACCATACGAGAGATCACATGGATTTCTATCAAATCGTCAGTGATCATCTCGATGCTGTAGTTGTGAACTAGTCCTTTGACCTGCGGTGTCACAGCTGCTCACAGTAAGACCGCTGTAATTTGACTACACATAAGCATTCACTCAATTATGAGTTTTTATAATAGATGTTGGCTTCAGATGGTTGAGCTGTGGGAGCAAGATGTACATCTAGATGGGATCTATCGACCTTGATAGAGAGGAATAGTCCTATGAGATTTGAGAAACTGAGTCCGCAAGTCTATGGCTATAGCAGTATGATTAATGAAAAAGAGTTTCCATTTGGAATCACTATTGGACTTGAGCTGATCGAATCTATCATATAACTGATGATGAGCTTTGACGATTTATCCATGGCCTACCATCTGGTTAGAACTCACAATAGAGGGACTGTATTACACATTAACTACATCTAGAAGTTCTATTTCGGTTCTGTTGGGTTGCCACTACATATTGCTAGATATCACTGATGGATTGTAAGAGCTCAATAGGATTGTTCTGGATCAATGATCCTTATCGAGTTAGAGTAAAATTGTTCAAACCCGCTGAAAGGAGTTTTAGTGATACCTATGATAGAGATCATGGTATATCTCACTATCAGACAGAATTGAACCTATGGGATCACACATTAAAGGGAAAGACTTGGATGATCATGGTATATCTCACTATCAAACAAATTGAACCTATGGGATCACACATTAAAGGAAAAGACTTGGATTGGTTAAAATTAGACTTGTGAAGCACCAATTTATATGGATTTAGAGAAATCCTATTGAATTCATGTTAACCTTGCTAGCATCTAGGTGAACCCAATTTCTCTTGTGGTTGGTTTGCTTATATGATAAGCTTTAGCCAATTCCTACACTTGATTTAAACCTAATTGAATTTGATTCAATAGGCTCCAATGGTTGGATGCTTAATTTATGGCTTGGATTAAATCAAAAAGAGTTTCTTGATTTTATTGATTGAAAATTCATCTTAATTTGATCAAGAATCCTTGAAGTAAATTTATGAAACCATGTGGACTGATTAGAGAGCTTTTAATTGGGTCCCATATAATGGGATGCCTAGCATTGGGTGTGGGCGTGAGTCAAGGATAGGTGGCGCTCCTTTTACATGGTCCAAGAGATTTTAAATTAGGACTTCTAAGATGATTAGGAGAAACCTTAATTTGATTAGGATATCCTTATGTTGTCTATTTAAAAAACCCTAGTCTTATCTCTCTTCACAACACATATCCCCTCATCCTTGCCGCCACCCTTACTGTGCCCAACGCCTCCCCTCCTCTTCCTCTCTCAGACCCACGCCCTCTCTCTCTAGGCGTCCTCCCTTTGGATCTTAGAGAGAAATGGACGGCAACCTATTGCTTGGTGTCAAGTGTTGGCGCCCAAGTTGTTGGTTTCTTCTTCCTCTCAAGTTTATTAGGAGTTTGTTACAATCACTTCTTGATAGTAGTTCTTCTTGGTTAGTTGAGGGATCAAGAAATATTCTTGACTTCTTCAAGAATCAAAAAAAAAGATCAAAAAAATTCAAGAATTAATCCTTATCCAGGCTTGGTTCAAGCCTATTCAGGCTTTGAGTTCAAGTGAATTGTATCAAGAAGAGCCTATCTAGGTCGGCCTTATGAATATCCGTAGAAGCAGGACACTTATGCTGCTGATTCAGAACCTGCTCAACCCCGAGATCTAGGGATTGAATTGGATTCAATCCAATTACAGGTTTGATGTAAAAGGAAACGATTCAGGTATGTAACTGAATCACAGACTTTTATTCCTTTCTCCTAAAATCAGTTTATGTTAATTTCAGCATATGAACTAGATCCATAGGTGCTTTCATATGATGAATGTATGCTTAGATTAAAATTATTTTAATCTGATTTTCGACTACATTTTAGATTTAGAAAATTTTGAAATCTACATGCACTAGCACCTGTAGAAAATCCCACAGTGATATCAGAGTCACATGTTCATATATATGAAAATAACATAAAAATTTAAAAATTATTTTCAAAATTCTGATTTTGGCTCATACATGCGATATATGTGTTTATGTTCAGATCTGAAAAGTATTTTAGTTCTGATTTTTTATTCATATATACGATATATGAAAACATACGTAGGTTAGAAATTAAATTTCTACGATCTGAATTTTTCATGTATATGATATATGATGTCATATTTAGATCTAAAATTAATTTCTAAAAAATCTGAAATTTTTCATATATATGATATATGATAGCATGCATGTTCTGAAAAGATTTCGAAAATCAAAAACTTACTTTTTATGCAATAAATTTAGATCTGAAAATTATTTTTATGATCTGAAATTAGTGTGTGCATGAATTATTGGGCATAAATAGTTTTGTATTAGGATTGCATCTTAGATTATTAATAAATAATATTGGATCGAAATCGATGTAGCTATTGATCAAACCGAGTTAAGTATTGATTTGGATTAGATTAGTTGAGCTTATTATTCTACAAGTATTGTAGATTAAGTCAATTAAAACCGATATGTAGAATCGAGTCAACTTAAGAGCCTAATTCAGCTTTATGGCTCGAATCCGATTCATCTAAGCTGACTAATTGAAACCAATAAGCCATTTGATGTCTAAGGCAAGTTTCGATCAGTAGTTTTTTAATTGGAAAGCTACTCATCTAGACAATTTTGCCTACGACATGTTAATAGTATACCCTCCCGCCGATCTCACTTACCTGATCAATTGGATGATTGGGTTCATTAGTTGCTAAGACATTTTGGTTTAGCCCATACCAATTAGATCTGTCATGTGATAACTGATTAGATGAGACCTGATCTAAACCTCCCCAATCAATATTAAGCCTTATAGTCTTCCACCATTGTAGAAGAGTGGGTGTGGTACTAGCGTTAGACTATTCTCGGCTGATTACAGTGGTTCAGTTGCATCGAAACATGCAACCACTCTACTAACAAAGAGTTACTCCAAGATGAAGATGGGGTTGGACCCAATATGTGTTATCTAAGGGACTCAATGACGGCTTCACACCTGCTTGTGAATGATGGATCTAGCTTAACTAAAGAGTGGGGCAATATGTGTTATCTGAACTCACATGACTTAGAGACCAAGTCGCTGCAATATGCTTAGAGAAGCATCTAAACAAAGAGTTGTCCACGCATCGATGTACGTGTCACCAATAACTGTTAGGTGAGGTGCACGGCATCGGTGGGACTGCAGCATCCGCTAGAAATCTTACATTGGTCGCATCAAATTTCGTTTTCATCCGAAAAGTATCGAAATCCGAAAAAATAGTGAAAGTCTATTTGCATCTAAAAATTTCTAGAGCAAATATAATTTTAAGTATAAATGTCTAACTAGAATCTCTACTCTGGCAGATAAACAATGTCGACCTCTAACCCACTAGTCCGAATCCTTGAAACCAACCGTCTGACCGACACAAATTTTAAGGACTGATTCAGAAACCTCATGATAGTCCTGACATCCAAAAAGATTATGTACTTGACCAGGACACCCAACATTTCCAGTCCATCCTATGGCAAAGCAAAGAACTGCTCTGAATAAGTGGACAGATGATAATCTTAGGGTAAAGTGCTATGTACTGGCTTCTATGTCAAATGAGTTGCAGATCTAGCATGAGTACATGCCCACTGCCCGTGCCATGATCACTCACCTGCAAGAGTTGTACGGTAAGTAAAGCCGGACCACACGCTTCGAATTGTCTAAGCGATTGTTCAATATAAAGATGCGCGAGGGGCAATCAGTCCACGATCATTGTATGGCAATGATCAAGGATCTTGAGAAGTTTGAGAAGCTCGAGCTTACTATGCAGAGGGAGTTAAAGGTGGATTTGACCTCCAATCCCTGACTAGTTCGTTTGGACAGTTTATCGTAAACTACCATATAAACAAATTGAACTGCAATTTATCCGAATTGATCAACATGCTAGTCACTACTGAGGGTATCTTGAAAAGTTCAAGGGGCTCTATTCTTGCTGTTGAGCGGGCATCTTCCAAGAGAAAGTCTCAAGGAAGAAAAGAATAAGCCTGCAAAGAAGCAGAAGAAGGAGAGCAAACCTAAAAGGACACTCCAAAGAAAGCTGTGGAGAAAAAAAAATATTTCCACTGCAACTTCGATGGCCATTGTAGGAGAAACTGTCTGTCTTACCTGAAGAGCTTAAAGATGAAAAAAGATGAACAAACTTCTGAAGGTATGCTCATAATAGAATCTAAGCTAACAGTTTCTTCTATTTCGAGTTGGGTATTGAACTCAGATTTTAGTACTCATATATGTACTTCAATATAGGATCTAATAGGAAGTAGGAGATTGAGACAAGATGACGTGATTCTTCGGATCGATAATGGAGCAAAAATTACTGCAGAGACTGTTGAAACATACTCTCTTCGATTACCGTCAGACTTTAGATTAGATTTAAAAGACTGTTATTTTGTTCCTATAGCTAGCCGAAATTTGATTTTGATCTCTGTACTAGCACAGAATGGATTTATTTTCAATTTAATAAAGACTATTATTCTATTTATTTATGTTACATTTGGTCTTTTGATTGACAGTCTTTATCACTTGCATGTTAATGCTAATGTGAACCTAAACAAGCAAGTAGTGAGTGTCGTAAGCCAAAAGAGATCCAGAGATGTGTTTAACCATAAGTACTTGTGGCACCATAAGCTTGATCATATTGGAAAAGATAGAATAAACAGATTAAAAAGGGATGGGATCCTTGACTTTGATTAAATCTAAGTCAATTCCGACCTGTGAATCATACCTTCGAGGAAAATGGCTAGATTACCCTTTGTGGGACAAGAGGGAAGAGCAATTGAGTTACTAACTCTAGTACATACCGATGTGTGTGATCCATTTGATGTAAAGATCAGGAATGATTATAGCTACTTCATTATCTTTATTGATGATCTGTTATGGTATGGATGTGTTTCTCATGAAACACAAGTCTAAAGCCTTTGAAAGGTTCAGAGAATTCAAGCACAAGATAGAGAAGCAAACAGATAAACCCATCAAAGTTCTTCGATCTAATTGAAGAGAAAAATATCTAAGTATTGAATTTCTGGAATATCTTAAGGAGAACGGCATAGTCTCTCAATGGACTCCTCCCAGCACGCATCAACTCAACGGAATATCTGAAAGAAGAAATAAGACCCTATTAGATATGATCCGATCCATGATGAGCTTCACTGATTTATCCGTATCTCTTTGGGGACACGCCTTATCATGATGTATATTTTACATAGGATTCCTAAATCTGTTCCTACCACACCATATGAGATATGGCACAACAAGAAGTCGAGACTGAGTTACCTTAAGACTTGGGGATGTCCAACCTATGTCAAGAGACAGAAAGCTGACAAATTAAAGAATAGATCGATTGTAACTCGATTTATAGGATATCCCAAAGAATCCATAGGATACTACTTTACTTCCATATAACCACAATATGATTTTGAGTCGTAATGCAATATTTCTAAAAAAATAGTTTATCTACGACGGTGGCAGTGGAAGGTTAATTGAGCTCGACAAAAATGTCTCCAAAGAGCAACAAGCTATAGATCCTCAGGAATCCATCCATAATGAGCCAGTAGTTAATATTCCACCTCCATCTCGTAGATCGGATAGAATCTTCCATCCTCCTGAAAAATACATGGATATGCTGAAAGAGGATGTAGAAAAACTTTTCTTATGAAAGTGGGGGTCATGGTGATGATCCTAATACTTTTGACGAGGCGATGTCTGACATCGATTCCAAAAAATGGTTAGATGCAATGAAGTTAGAAATTGACTCAATGCACTCAAACCAGATATAGACCTTAGTGGATCCATCTGAGAAAATTGTTTTCATTAGGTGTAAATAGATCTACAAAAGAAAATAGATATCGATGATAAAGTAGACCTATAAAGTAAGACTGGTGGCAAATAGTTATAGTCAGTGCGAAGATATTGACTATCATGACACTTTTTCACCTGTAGCCATGCTAAAATCCATCCGCACATTGCTTGCTGTTGCAGCTTACTATAATTATCAAATCTGATAGATAGATGTGAAAACTACTTTCCTGAATGGATATCTTGAGGAAGATATCTATATGGAGCGATCTCTGAATTTCACATCCGGTGATAGTAATCACCGTGTCTGTAAGTTGCAAAGATCCATCTATGGACTAAAGCAGACTTCTCGAAATTTGAAATCTTTGTTTCGATGATGCAATCAAATCGTTTGGCTTCATCAAAAATGAAGAGAAATCTTGTGTTTATAAAAATGTCAGTGGGAGTGCGCTTGTTTTCTTCATACTGTACGTGAATGATATCTTCCTTATTGGGAATGATATTCTCATACTGACCTTGGTAAATACTTGATTGTCTAAGGAATGCTCCATGAAAGATCTAGGGAAGCGTCCTATATCTTTAGGATAAAGATCTATAGAGATAGATCTAGAAAGATGTTTGGCCTGTCATAAAAGCTGTATATAAAAAAATGCTCAAACGATTCAGTACGGAAACTCAAAGAAATTTGCTCCCCTTAGGTATGGTATTCGACTCTCCAAGACGATGTGTCCTACCACTTCTAAGGAGATCGAGCGCATGAGTAGGATTTCTTATGCTTCGGCGATAGGGAACCTCATGTATACCATGCTACGTACTCGACCTTATATTGCTCTTACTGTGAGTGTTACAAGCAAGTATCAGTTGAATCCAGACAAGGAGCACTAGATAACCGTGAAAGACATTCTTAAGTACTTACGAAGGACTAAAGATTTGTTCTTGATCTTTGGAGAAACACCTGAATTGCGAATTGAGGATTATACAGATTCGAACTTCATGTCGAATCGTGATGATAGAAAGTCTACATCGGGGTATGTGTTCGTTTGCAATGATGGTGCAATCAGCTAAAAGTGTTCCAAGCAAAGCATCATCGCAGATTCAACCACAGAGGCTGAGTATGTCGCCGCTTCGGATGCTGTAAAGAAGGCTTTTGATTCAAAAAGTTTGTCGCGGAACTTAATGTAATGATATCGGATGCTGTACCACTATACTGCAACAACAATGGAGCCATAGCACTTGCTAAGAAGCTCCGGTCTCATCAAAAATCAAAGCACATTGAACAACGATTTCATATCATACGCGACTACCTCAAGAAGCAATATGTCGAGGTGCGAAGAGTAGACTTCGCGAATAATGTGGCAGATCCACTGACAAAACAATTGAGCCAGCCCAAAATGAAAGCTCATCTTGAGAAGATGGGATTTAAATTAATGGTCAATTGGCTTTAGTCCAAGTGAGAGATTGTTAGATGTATATCCTAAAAACCAATTGTTGGCTGCACATTTTTATTCTACGATACATTTGTACTTAAAACTATTGATTTAATCAGTAAATGACAAGTTTCTTTTTCATTCAAATATTATGTGTCCTTGAATCATCCTTGGAATTAATGTTACGATATATATTCTCAACTATTGAGAATTAGAAGCATGTATGATCAATTTCTAAATTGCTCCCAATCATAGGATAGTCATGAGGACGGTGATCGATCCAGATACACCGACGCATAGTTCGCTTACTTCGAGGTAGATGAGTTTCTAATCTACAGTATAGAGACACTGAGCAGCAAGTGCAGATAGTTGTTAAAGAACAACTAGTACTAAGCATGACCATACAAGAGATCACATGGATTTCTATCCAATCGTCAGTGATCATCTCGATGCTGTAGTTGTGTAACTGATCCTTTGACCTACGGTGTCATAATTGCTCATAGTAAGATTGCTGTAATTTGACTACATATAAGCATTCACTCAATTATGAGTTTTTATAGTGGGTGTTGGCTTCAGTTGGTTGAGCTGTAGGAGCAAAATATACATCTGAATGAGATCTATCGATCTTGATAGATAGTCCTATGAGATTTAAAAAACTGAATCCACAAGTCTATGGCCATAGCAGTGTAATTAATGAAAAAAATTTCTATTTGAAATCACTATTGGACTTAAGCTAATCGGATCTATCATATGACTGATGATGAGCTTTGACGATTTATCCATGACTTGCCATCTAATCGAGACTCGCGATAGAGGGACTGTATTACACATTAACTATACCTGGAGGTTCTATTTCGATTCTACCGAGTTACCACTACATATTGCTAAATGTCACTGATGGATTGTGAGAGCTCAATAAAATCATTCTAGATCAATGATCTTTATCGAGTTAGAGTGAAATTGTTCCGACCCACTGAAAGGGATTCAATGATCCTATCATCAGGATTTTTCATACCGTGTCGAACCGACCGGTACACCCCATATCGTACCGGACCAATGGGGAACCGACACGATTTGACCGATAAATTTGATACACCAACGGTACAGAAGGAAAAAAGAGGAAAAGTGAGAAAAAGAGAGAGATGGGAGCCGTCAGAGGCCGGCTATAGCAGCCAAAGGGCTTCCAAACTCCGTATCGTCTGATAGAACTTTCAAGAGAACGAGAAAAAGAGAGAGAGTGCTCGAAAAGGACCTATCGGACGGACGGCGCCTCAGTCGCGAGGTCCCCGATGGCCGACGAGCCGACGTCGATGGTTTGAGGGCGGTCGAGCAGACGGAGCCCTCCGCAGCTCCGCTCCCTTCTTTTCAAAATAGACCGCCCTCAGACCGTCGACGTCGGCTCGTCGACCATCAGAGACCTCGCGACTGAGGCGCCGTCCATCCGATAGGTCCCCCTTTCGAGCTCTTAAAAAAAAATTAAAATCGTGAAGCCGGCAAACTATTTGCCGACTTCATTTAAAACTAGATTTTTTTAAAAAAAACTCACAAAACAGGGGGCGTCACCCCTATTTCACACCCGCAGCACCGCGCGCATGGACTGCGCCCTCCGACGGCCACGCCGGCTCCTTCCCCTCCCTC
>KE506110.1:144557-157456 GCA_000441515.1 Elaeis oleifera
AGTTGACTTGATTATAGTAGTCAAGTCCCATTTAGGTTTAGTAGCCCGCAGTTTCAACAAAGCAAGCCTCTCGGATCATAATAACAAGTTTGAACCATTTCCAACCAGAATTTTGAAACATTAAGGGCCTGTTTGGATATTCCTGTAGGAATATACTGCAGGAATCAGGCCTGTTAGCTTGCCTAGCCCACAATCTTCTAAAGGCCTGCCCAAGTCTTATCCTAAATCCCAATCTGTGGATCTGTTAGTCTGCAGCAAGAAAAAAGACACAAGGTGGTCTTTTTTTTATCCTATGGTATTTGGGCTGGGTTGATATGGTCCCTATCCAAATGGGCATGCAATCTATAAATGCAGCATGAAATCCAGCCCAATTCTGCTGAATTTTCCAGACAGGCCCTAAATAGTTCCTTAGTTGGCAAATACTGAGATTTGAATTCTACTTATATGGTTATGAAATGAAAACACTGCAAATCAAATATGACATGTTAAGAAAGCCAGCAGAATCAAAGCACAAACACTAACCTTCCAGTTGAATCAAGAAGCAATGCCCTGATGTTATCAGTGTGCCCTCTTAGCTTCATATTCTTTGAACCAGTTCTTGGATCCCATACACGTACCACCTATGAAGAACCATTAATAGTTTAAGAAACATATGCTGCAGAAAGGTTAAACTTTAAAGAAGAATATGTAATAATAAAACTACAGGACAAAAGGATAGAAACTTGCAGTTTCTAAGGTCATCCAAGCACAATAGATGCTAACACAATAATAACACAATAAGAAAGAAGAATCTGCATTATACCTTTTCGGTTCCACCTGAAACGAGTAGGGTTCCACTATCATTCATGGCAAGGGCATAAACTGACTCCTTATGGCCTTTGCAGCAATTGGACTATATCCATGTGATTGTATATTATGCACAGATAAGCTATTGCTTGCATTGATACAGCGTAAATTTGTCATAGGAATCCCAGTGTTTCCATTTGAAATTTCATCTTCTGTTGCATCAACAGACTTAGCAATTGGAAGAAGAGCTGCCTCAATGTCCCATATAAAGACCTCCCCACCAAGACCCCCAGATGCAACAATATTACTCTAAAATGCATGGTGTTAAAAAAAGAATCAGAAACCTAGATATATAGTGTACAACATGAAGAACTAGAATAAGAAATTGTTTACTCATGGAAAGTTTAAATCAAAAAGATTGGCAGATATTAAATTGCATGCCTAAAGTCTGCTGCTATCCATTAAGAAATTATTCAAAAATAAGAAGATTACATTTTTTTCAGCCGCAGCAAGACAAATAACATAGTCAGAATGTTGACGGAGTGTTCTTGCACAAGCACCATCAGATAAGCAATTCCATACCTGGTAAATATATACATACATACATACATATATATATATATATGTGTGTGTGTGTGTGTGTGTGTGTTGATGGAGTTAATGACAATATATTGACTGCAAAATGGAAAGAATTTACTGGAGAAAAGAACCTTCACAGTGGTGTCAGAAGAACATGAAACAAGAGTGTTACCAGCCAGAACTGCATCATTGACCTGGTGAAATATAAGACAACAAAATGATATGTGAATCTAGACTTCTTAAAAGATGACGATGATGATAGAACTAATTGTCAAATACTAGATACACTACCAAAAGAATTATCTGCAGATATGCATATTAATGACAGCAAAACCAATGCATAGAACTATTAATGAATCTTGATTCCTATTTAATATATATTTTCATCAGATTTGAAGTTCAAACATAGTTAGAATAAAAGTTACATTATACATCTCACAATCCAACCTGTCAAATGTCTGTGCTCAAGTATTTACTGTAACATGTAACATCCACCTGCCTATCATGTGCCAGGGGCCCATTTCAGACAACACATACTAATGACAGTCATTTCAATCAGCACTAACCAGCCCAGGCAGGAACACAAGATAGAGTGATACAAACTACTATAGCTTGCTATGTATGATCCATAGGATATGGACCTACAACAGTTTCAAAAGAAGATAGAAATGAAAGATAGTTTGTGATATCATATCAAAACTTATAAATTTAATTGATGGCGAGGAATAATGAAGGAGAAAGTTAAAAAAATTATCATAGTAACTATGTTGGGATGATCTGATCAAGTGTATATATTTTAGACAGGGTTGCAAGTGTGTCACGTCAGGTATGGGTTCATTTGAACCAGATCCAACCAAAACTAGCTTCATGTCAAAGATTAAAACTCAAAAAAGAAATATCACTTGGCAGGCCTGGATTGGTTTAAATCTTCTTCTAGGTCAGTTTCGGTTGGATCGAAGTTTGAAAGGTTAGGTCTAGGTTTCTAAGAGGTCAAATCTAGTCCAGCCAGGTCACTTCCAATTGTTGAAGATCCACACTCCAAAGTCCAAACAATTAGACATCAAGACTCAAGTCCTTATCTGAGACCCATGCTTGACCAATGTATCTTACCTTCAAGTATGGACTGGATCTTAAGTTGGATACAAGGTTTTAAATCCCGTGGAATGGAGATGTCCCGGTATCTCCATGGAACAGGATGCTCCACTGTCCCATCCTATCCCGTCCCGATAGCTGTCTCAATCATGCATCTCAGTAAGGTATGCTCCATCTATCTCCCTTTTTATTCTTCTTTTGTCTTTTCTTCTTTTTTCTTTTTCTTCTATCTTCTTTTCTTCCTTTGTTTCTTTCTTTTGTCATCCCCCCTCTTCTTTCTTTTTGTTCCCTTTTTCTTTTTCTCTTTCTTCTTCCTTTCCTTTCTTTCTTTTCTTCTCCCTTCCCTATTTCTTTCATTTTTTTCTTCTTTTTTCCTCTCACTTTCCTTTTTTTTCATCTTGCTCTCTTTTTTTTCTTCTTTGTATGGATGGATTTCGGAGTCCCAACCCCATCCCAGTCCTCTTTTCTCATAAGAATGGGATGGGATGGCCGAGACGCCCCCTGTCCCACTGGGACGTAAACCTTGGTTGGATACAAGTTAGAATGGACCTAGGCAATCTAACTACAGCCCCAACTTGAGATGAATGTAGTACCCTACATCAACCCCTCAAATCCTTTGTTTAGACTATTTCCAAGGTTAAAGAATATCTAGCAGGTTGCCCCCATGTTGCAGAAGTTAAACCATGTATACATTAACCAATGGGATTCTCCATTGGTACATGTTATTAGAAAAAGAAATAAAATTTAGCCCTAACTATCCAAGCAAGAAAGAATAATTTCATAAATTACTTGCCTCACCAGATGAACCAGTTAGGCATGAAAAGCAGCAGAGAGGAGGAATTTAGAACTTCAGATCTTCTACAGATACCAGCAGAAGAGGGATGAGCAACCATGACCAAGCATGAAGAGCAGTGATGGGATAAGCAGAACAGGGCAGCCCTTATGGAGTGGGAAGGCAGCACAAAGGAACAAGCCCTCTTTGAGCAGATCTAGATCTATGACCATCCATACACTTTCACTCTCTTGCTTCGGGGACCAAATCAGAGTTTGGCTGCCTGGGGTTAGTGTTGGAAGGATGTGTTGTGAGAGTTAAGAGCAATGGCCATCTTCAAACTATGCTTACAGAAGCAACCATTAGACTGCCTTGTTGGATTATAGGGCATTGTTGGTGACTAATAGCTTCCATCTGTTCCACTTTAAAGTGGATTCTTTTATCTTGGTTCCAACTCTTTAGGAATGGAGTTTATCACTTCTTTTGTGGAGGTGGAGTCCATTGCATAAAGCTATATTTTTGATAGAAATAGAAAGAAAGAAGTGATCAAAAGAACCATTGAGGCATTGAGACCAGCTTGCATATTTGAGAGACAAGAATGAGGTTTTGGATATAGTTAGTGCCTGCCTATTGTCAATCTTCTCCTTTCTTTCTTCCTCCCAAAACTTCACACAGTACCCTTTTTTTCCAACTCAGGTGGTGCTTAAAAAAATGAATAACAACAGAGTCTTGAATCATTCTCTACAGAGACAAGAGGGATGTTTTATATAGGCTTCATGATTGGATTAGATGGTAGAGGCCACTCTCTGTCAAACGGCATGGGCAGAGTCCCTTTTCTGAGGTTTTTCTCCTAAAGAGACCTGAGAGAGAGGGAAGTCATTTAAAATCCCTTCATGTTTTAGCGAATTATGTAAATCATCATACCACTAATTGTGTCATTAGGTTTTGATATGCCCAGTTTCAGCTAGTTAAAGCAAAGAACATAAGCCATGTATCCAGATAAAAGGATGAATGTAGAAAAGAATGTCCTAAAGCAAAACTCCAAATGTTATCTTCCCGAAATAACTAGCATAAGTTCCAAGGTACGTCTCAACAACCCAAGATTTCTTGACAAAAATGAAATTAGGATGGCAGCTAACCATAAAAGTTACCTAACTTTAAAGGACTGCTATAGGATCCATAAAGCCAACCTTTATGGATCAGAGACACTTGCAGGTTAAGTTTAGGGCTGAGGCTTATAAAGATGACTCGGACGATAAAGTTAGATGATAAAAACAGAAGAATAAAAAAAAAAAGAAAATCAAACCCCAAAATCAAATGCAATGGCCTACTTTCATCAGAATATGGACCTTTGATATGATAGATTTTGTCTGCTATCATGGTTCCACTATTATTTTCTCTGCCTAGTTGGACCATGCAGCAACATCAAACACTCTGTTGAGTATCTCATCCAAAATATGGCTTATTCTTGCACAAGCTTCCTAGGTGAAGACGTTAAATATTTTGTCTTTGGTCATGTATAAGCTCTCCTTATTCTGTCACAAAAAATGGGTCAAGAAACAAGTGACAAAATAAAGTAGATGTCTCTTTGTCTTCATAGTCATATATTTTCTTTTTTCCCTTTGGCCAGCATAGGAGACTGCATGTCATGCCCATGTGTGTGTGTGCGTGTGTGTGTGTGTGTGTGTGTGCACATACATACATACATATATATATACATGTATACATCAAACAGAGCAGAGAGAAACCACCCTCACTCAAAATTTGGAGATAAGCCAAATGCAAAAAGAAGAAAGACATTCCTCCTACTCGAACTTGCACCTCATCCTGCTCGGATGAAAGTTGGGTTCAATCAAATTACAGCCAACTAAGTCCAAACCAACCAACAAATTACCCGATCTTAACTCCATCTGACCCATCAATTAACTTAAATAACTATATAACTAAACTGGTGCCAAACTGAAGTCCAAAAATTTAAACCCACACATATTCAGTTAGGTCATGTAAGGTCAGTCGAGTACTGCTGCCTCAAGCAAGATTGTAAGGAAAATTTACAGTTTATAGGACACATATTGCATTTGCATCAGTTGGCTTAGAAAAGTTCAGGTTTTATATGGGTTGGCTTGGTTAAAAGCTACTGAAATATACACTAAATATGGGTGAGAACGGGTGGAAGCCCTCAGATAGAAAATTACGTTAGATTTAAAATCGGTCAAGTAATACATACATAACACACCATGTTACATAAAAGTTTGAACCACAAGTTTGTGTATGACTAGCAAAACCAAAATTGATACAATGGTGTAAGAATGTAATAAATTTACCAATTAATTAAGAGTCTCCTATCAAGTAATTGAGTCACCTTAGACTCATACTCGTCTATTTAAAAAATAAATTTAAATAAAATTTAAAAACATGGACAAACTTGTTATTTATGGCATAAATAAATAATGATTTTATTCAAACTGAGCATTTGGAAGACAAGTAGCAGTCATTTTGGATAAAGGATGCAAGTGGCATACTAGAAATTATTTCATTATCAGATTAAGACATCCAGTTTTACAAAAGGTTAGAAGATGTAAAGTGACAAGAAATAACTATCCAATAACAATGACAACATGCCACTCATAAATAGAAAAGATAAATTTTTCATTATACATATAGAAAAGAATCCATGGCTTGGTGTAGGAATACATACCCAGTCAACATGTGACTCGAATGTCGTGGAGAACGTAGCATCATTATCAGTCAAAGCCCATCTCTTCAGTGTCCCATCCCTACTCCCAGTGAAAAGATAATCACAGCCATCAGGAGGCAAAGATTTTAAAACAGCGAGGCAGTTAACACCTGCACAATGCTGCAGGAAAAGACAAGATTTGAAGTGGAACAACATGTCCAATACCTCCAACAATAGCTTAAACTTGAAACCAAAAGTGATGATCATTTTACAGCAGGGTTGTACTAGAAAGGAAGATAAGGAGAATCACATGAAGGAAGAGAAATACACCATACCTTTGTGTCATCTGCATCATTCAGCACATATGTTAAGCGTTTTCCTTTCGAGGGCGTGATGAATTTGATGTGTTACCAGCACTGCCCACACGATGCATTGCAAGCATGCCTAAAACAAACAACATTAAAACTGTCAAACAAACCACCTTTATATGGTTTACATTTTAAATATATGAAAAGGGCACAATTAACCGAAAGAAGTATTGAACAATAACAATAAAGTAAAACAGTGATATATTTTAGCAAACGATCAAGAAATCACATGCAACTAACACGATCTAACATTCGAAAAGGAATTTGCGGGCTGTCATCCATAAATCAACATTTCTTTTAATCATAAAAATTTTCAAACCCAATGCTTTTAGTAAAAATTCTTGCAAGTTGCCTGCTTACTTTCTTTATAAGATTATTCATATTTCCACATTTTATTTAGTGATAAGAATTATTCAAGACCTATCCCAAAAAAAAAATGTAAATCACGGTTTTAAATAACAGCAGTTATAACATCATAGCAGATGTTATAAATGTATGAAGGCACTCCCAACCAAGGACTCAAGTCCCGACAGAATGTCCATTGGGATGGAGTACCATCCTGAGTATCAGGATAGAAACATCCTACCATTATCCCAGCATCTTGGCCGGCATATCTTGGGACATCCCCTATCTCAAGTGTTGGGTCAGGACGAGACAATAATGCATCCCGTTCCATAAGAAAACCGGGACAATCTCGTCCGACGAGATTTAAAACCTTGTTCCTAAAATTATGATACATGTAACAACAAATACTAAAGTGTTTGTTATTCTACATAATGACTACTAGTGAAATTGTACAGGTAATGGTGGCCATGATTTGATTGTATCACCGTTTATATAATATAATAGTAGTTTTCTATTACTTTTCCATTAAAATGGCCATAGCGCAGCAATAAAATCATGTCAGAAAGGAGATTTCTTGTAAATTATTTTAAGCAAAAGTCCATTGTGACTGTTATAGCAGCAAATAATAATTTTAGCCATGACTATTATATAACTAAAATAGTGCTATTAACACCACCATGAATATACTACAATTCATTAACAAATTGACAATCAGTTAAAGATCAGTCTTTGAGTCAGCATTCTGTATTCTGCAAAGAATCAGCCTACTAATAATGGAGCCCATAAACAATTAATTTTTTTTTTCAAGAAATGCTCACCAATTCATTTTTTGTGCTTAAAAATCAAGCCCGATTAGTATGATTACTAAATTTAAAACCAAGAAAATTAAGGGAAAAGGCTCCTGCTGTAATTTGTTTGATATCATGTGCAAAATAGCATGCCTCATAATCCTTATGGGCATTTTTGGAGGATAAAGCCTATGAATATGCTTCTCCTACCACCTTGATGAGCTGGGCAATTACAGTCCTGCTGCAAGTTCCTTTCGTAAAACTTCTTAGGAATTATATTGTCAGAGATGGGAAAGACTAACAATTGCATCATATCACAATCTAAGATGCCCATGGTTCAATGTGAGTCAGCCAGAAAATACGACACCATTATATAGGGTCAACTGAGTGGTTATGCAAGGGCAGTCAACTAATCACATGCATCGAGTACAATGCCAGCTAATCATGTCAGGCATCAAGCGATCCAAAGACAAGAAAAGCTTGAGAAGGTGTTGTCTTCTGCCTAAAAAGGTTACCCTAGTGTCTCAAACATATTTCTATATCACTGCAGAGAAAATCTAAATTATCCAAGAGCAGAATTAAACATTTCCCTTGCGTCTGTATTTATATTTGTAGAGATTGTACATAGAGTTCTGCATCTGGAAATGACAAAGTTTGTCAAGTAAAGGCACAAATTATTAAATTATTTTCTTAGTCATAAATCAAGCGTAAAGCTGGACAGTTTCATAGTCATTTTAGCCCATCTAACAATAAGAACATGAGCATTTGTTGTGACAACATGGCATAACAATCTGTCATCTTATGCAGCTTTAAAGCAACCAGTCTATTCAAAGTAAACTGAGTTATAAGATGCCACTAGATTAACTGGATCTATATTTAATATTTAAATTCAGCTAACAGACAATGGTCATGCTGTGTATCGCTGAGTATAAACATTAGTATGACAGGACAGTTTTCAAGCTGACAGTGATTGTATATTAAGCATGAGTCAGCTAAATTTTTCAACTGATAGTTTCCAGATATCATATACTTTTTTTCATAACACGTGCTAGTAAGGCAAATATACTAAACAATGCACCTTTGAAAAGAATTTGCAATTAATAAACTTTCGGAATAGGATCCCAATTCACGTTTTTCTTATTTTTTGATAAAAAGAATTCTAAAAATTACCATAGAAGAGAATATAGTAATCGGCTACGTCTAGGTCAGGACAAAATTCATCAGCACGCCCGCGATTCCAAAAGGACTCTTGTTCGAGCCCAATCAACGAAGGAATCCACTCTCTTTGCACCAAACCCCTCGACACCAGACGGAATCGAGTACAAAAATCGAAGACCCGAACGGTAATATGCCGGGACTAGAAGAATCTAGAAAGGCGATCATGGCGATCGATAGACTCAAGAACTTGATACGGTAAGATGAACGAGGGCTAGGGTTTTCGTCGAGGGCGAGAGAGAGAGGAGAGGATGCGATAAGAGAAGAGAGGACGTACTGAGACGAAGCGATGGCGAGTGAAACCCAGGTTGCCGTTCGCAGTTGCAGAGGGCTCGACAAGAAAGAGAGAAAAAAGAGAGGGCAGCGGAGAAACGACGGGCCACCGCAGTCCGCAGGAAGAGTAGGTTGTCGTTCTTCCCTCTTCACGTTTCAGATTTAGACGGCTTTTTCTCTCTCTCGACACACTCTGGGGTGCACCTTGGGCCGGTTGAATCCCCAATCACGTCCATAGTTTGGTTTGATCTGGACCAAATCTAAATTTTAGCAAGTCTAAGTTTTAGTTATTTACTAGCTTATAATTCAGTGCAACGTGTGAGATGCGATTTTTAAATAATATTTAATTTATTTATTTATTTATTATATTATTTATATATATTTAAAATATATCTTAAATCTTGTATATTAACCGGGTATCACTTAGGTTGCATTTGGTGCATCGCGAAATGATCTTAGAAGATAACGTGGATTGCTTTCAAAATAAATTATCACCAATAAATTATCAGTAATATTGATTACTGTGTTTGGTACACACAGGTAATATTGCAATAAAATTACTGAAAATCTTGATTGATATGTTTAGTATGACAATCAAATTATCGATAATGTACAATCAAATTTTCAAAATACCTCCAATAATTTTGTCTGGGTGCTCTTCTTTTCTCTAGTGAGAAGTGGTGGTAGCGGTGTGGAAGTGGTGGTAGCATAAAAAAGTGGTGGGCCGGAGGGTGGGGACGGGACGAACACATGTGGAGCCATAGGAGTGGTGAGGATGGACGTGGAGGAGCTATGGGGGGATGGTAGGGGACAAAGATGAAGGAGTCACGGGCAGACAAAAGAAGATAAAGGAGCCACGGGCTGAGGGCACACGCAGAGGGGGGTGGGGGAGGGGAAAGGGTTGGGCAATGGGTTTTGTGTAATTTTTTGAGAGATAATTTTGTCTAAAATTTATTACAACATTACTAAAAATGGTAATCTGGATAGCCACCCCTCTCCAAGGCAATCCAAATTGCCTTCCATGAGGTGTCTCTGGATTGCCAAGGCAATCTGGATTACTATCTAAAAAGCATACCAAATGCAAAAATCCATATTACCACATTAAATTACCAGCAATTTAGATAGATTGCCAACTACTAAATGCAACCTTATGTTTTGGAAAAACTAAAGTAAAATAATTTGTATGTCATGTTATATGAAAAAAGGTTATGGCAAATACTTTATTTTTTTGTTCTTATTGAATATTATTTATGGTATGCATTTATTGTTAGATGAGTGCCCTAAAAGCTAATTATTGGCTAACACATTTTATAATTTCAGAGCTTAACTTTATACTTGTAACACTTTTATTATTAATAAAGGGTATTTTATTTTCAATCATATTTATGTGTCCATGATTTATCCTAAAAATTAACAAAGATGATTTCGTATATTCTCAAAGTGTCGAGAATTTAAGACAGACATTAATTAGTGGTTAGTTTCTAAATGCTCCCGATCAAAAGATCATCATGGAGAATAGTGATCAATCTATTTAAAGATTGATGCATAAATCATCTCCCTTCTGGGTAGATGAGTCTCAGATTTGCAGTGTTGGGATATTGGGGTGAGAGTGTAGATGGTTGTTAGAGAACAACTTGTACTGAACGTAACCAATATGAGAAACTAAATGGATGTCTACTCACTCGTCAAGGATCTCGATGCTGTAGTGGTATGAGTGATCCTTTGACCATGGTGTCATCGGCTATTCGTAGCGAAGTTATTGAGTTTGACTATACGTTCTCTCGATCCCTAACTATTCGGATCCTTACTGTGTATGTTGGTTACAGTAGTTCCAGATTCGCTGTTAGGAGTAAGATGCACCTAGATAGAATCTATCGATCTTGGTAGAAAAGGAGAAGTCCTATGCGATTTGTGAGACTGAGTTCAGAAAGTCTTTGGCCAAAGCAAGTATGAATATTGGAAAAGAGTTTCCATGAGATTCACAAGTAAACTCGAATCGAGCCAATCTAGCATATGATTGACGATGGGATCTGATGAGTTCTCTATGATCTCCGTTAAGTCGAAACTCACGATAGAAGGATTGAATCATACGATAACTACACTTAGGGTTCATATTTCATTCTACTGGATTATCACTACATACTTTTAGATGTCACTAATGGATTGTGGGACTCATCGAATGTCATCTTGATGATCAATGATCCTCGAAGGACAGAGTTGAAATTGTTCCAACCCATCGAAAAGAGTTTCAATAATATTGTAATGGAGATTACAATATATCTCACTACCAGATAGAATGGAACCTAGGGAGTCACACATTAAGAAATTTAATTTAAATTGACCATTGGGCTTATAAAGTTCTAATTGGATTAGGATATATTGAAATTCTATTAGATTTAAAAGAACCATGCTAGCACATAATTAAATCCAATTCTTTTCTAAACTTGGATTCTTTATTAGATAAGAATTGGATCAAGTTTATAACCTTGAACCTTAACTAGATCTATTTTGATTTGACTTTAAAGGGACACCTATTTGAGGGCCTAAAAGGATTGGATCAAGCCAATTAGTTGGCAAGTAATATCCTTATTTTTCTCTTGTTATTCCTTATATGACGTGAAATAATTGGAAAGAAGAGTAGAGGTGCATGCCTCCCTCTTTAGAAAGTCCAAGGGACGCAAACCCCTTGGAGTGGGCGTCATAAGAGAGAGGGGCCGCCCCTTCTTTTGCATTGGCGTGGAAGGAGAGAGAAAGGGGCTAGCCCTCTCTTTTGTGTGCAAAAGACCCTAGAGGGGCGCCAACTACTTGCCCCTTTAATAGATGAGGGTGCCCACTCTACCTGCCTTATGGGATGTGGGGCGCCCCATCTACTTGCCTAAAGAGGTGAGAATTTTTCCAATTAGATCTGATTTTCTTAGAAAAAATCAGATTAAAAGATAAAAATTCTTATGAGATAAGAACTAGCCTTTATAGATAAATTGGAGATTAATTTAGAATCAAGAAAAGGTCTATTTAAAATATAGTCTCTTAGGATTTCAAAATTAATTGAATTATGAATTCAAATCTCCATCTCCTCTCTCCATCTCCATGCCATCTTCTCTTCCTCCTCTCTTTCCCATGCCCAAGGGTTGGGCATCCCATCTTCTTATATGCCTAAGTTGAGAGTGATCTCTTCTACAGCAAGGAACAGGGAAAAAGACTGTAATTCAAGCATTGAGATCATGGTCAAAGATTAAGAGTTGATCAAAGATCCAAAAGATTGAGATTCACCTTAGAGAAGATAGATCTATAACGAGAAGAAATGTTCAAGATTGATCTCGGTGGATACTTGTAGAGGTCGGATATATGTACGGCTCAAGAACCTTCAGATCTAGGATCATCGATTGCAGTGTATTTCAACCCGCACAAAGTATTGAGATCTAATTTTAATTTTTTTTATTTATTTTTAAATTATATGTATATTTTAGATCTAAGACTCGGATAGATATAGATTAAATCTATTGCATGTGGGGTTAAAGGATTTCACCTAGATTGTTTCCACCGCTACTTTAAAAAGATTTTAAAATCTATGCATGCAATCCTATCCATTTTCTAACAGTCGTATCAGAGCCACTGATTTTTAAGATATGTATAATCTGATTTTTATGCAAGATCTAAAAGTTTGAATGATTTAATATTGATCTTGTGCTGGTGTAAGGTTGTCCTAATATAGAGTTTATCCTCTATATTGAAAAGATTATCCAAGCACAAGTTTGATCGATTTTGAGATCTATTTTCAAATTTTTAATCAATATTTTAGATATAAAAATAAATATATATGATATATTTTTATTCATATTAGATCTAAAATTAAAATGATTAAAAGTTCACATTGGAATGGTATAAGGTTGTCCTAATATAGAGTTTACCCTCTATATTGAAAAGATTGTCCTAGTTTAATGCGAACCAATTTTTGAAAAGTATTTTTAAAGTATTTTAATCATTATTTTAGATCTGATTTTATA
>KE506111.1:163777-174011 GCA_000441515.1 Elaeis oleifera
CAAGATCTAACCCTGAAACCCTAGATCTGGTTCCTACACATTCTACTTTATACATTCATAATAATGCATAAACATACTTAAATCATGATAACATAATTTAAAGTAATGCATCTAAACATATCTTTAAGATAGATTAGGTTTGGATGTTCAATCGAACTCAATTCTTGGCTCGACTTGAACCAAATCGAAACCCTAGCAGATCACCTTTGATTGTATACTTGATACCACTATTGAGTTTTGATGGTGCAATGAAAGATCTAGGTGTTAAAATTTCATTCAAAACACACTAGTACATCAAAACCCTAATGCCTAGAAATCTTTGATAATACCAATCAAAGCATAGATCTACAAGAAGTATTAGAAAGCATACCTTTTGAATTTTGATTTCATGAAGAATTATTTTCATAAGGTACACAAGTGTCTATCCTCCAATGGTGATCCACATAGGAATCGATCCAAAGACAACACTCCTTCTTGAATCTTGCTTTAAGAGTTCTAGTCCTAGAACTCGACCATCCTCTAACTGATCAGACCCTCCTCCAAACCTGAGTCTGAATCTCTTAGAATCTCTTTCTGACTTTGACCTCCTTCTTTAGGATCTCTTAAACCTTTGTCCTAATAGGAATAGACTTTTCTTAAAAGAACAAACCTTATCCTAAAGGAACTAGAGTTGTAAGAGAGGGAGAGAGGAAGTGGATAGAGATTGTAGGAATTGAATGATCAACCCATCTACCGCCTCCTATTTATAGAACCAAAGGAGGTGCCATATGAGAAGCTATGCCCCAAACCAATCAACGTATCAGATAACTAGAGTGCCTTCAAATAGAAGGACTCATCAGAACACGATACATCGATTCAATCTCTCTCATGCGCGTGCACCAAGAAGAGTCGCTTTTGATGTCCTTTCTGAATCCAGATTGAACCAAAATCCACCATGTGGAAAGAAGATTCAAATTTGAATTCAGATGATAAGATAAGCAGATAAGGAGTGCCTCCTTCTACCAAAAGTAGGAGGACTCTTCACACGACTCTTCGCATGATCTGGTTCTCACCCATGCATGCTAAGAAAAGCCGACATCCCACGCCCATACAAAGCTACTTCATGTTTAAAATAAGTGCCAAGGAGGTTAAGGGGCTAATCTCATGCCATATGGGTCAGAGATCTAAAGTAGAAAGACTCTGATCCTTCTGCATGCCAAAAAGCAAGTGGGCATGTGCCCCACTTCATTTTAGCACCAAGAGTCCCTAACCACTTGGACTCTTAGTTTCTTGGTGTGGATAAGGGCTTTAGGCACCCCACTTTGGGCTACCTACAAGTGGCTTGACGTAATCTAGATACTCACCAAATTAGGTTAGCTAAAAAGTAAGATTCGAATCGAATTCAAATTCGATTCAAGGAGCTAGGATTTTCACACATGCTAGCATGCTTATCGAAAATTCGATTGGATCCAAAATTTTAATCAACCATATCAAATGGATCTTTAGTCAATTTCTTAATATGTGTAATCCATTGAGTTTTACATCTAGCCAGCAGTAGATCCGAATATAAGTTGATCTAATTTGATTAGAATTCTTCTAATCGATTAAGGTCTAAACCGTACCGATCCGAATTTAGTAATTAGAACTCTTTCTAATTGACGATTGAATTAAACTCTTTAATTCAATCAAACCTACAAGTCAAGATTGAATCTAACAATATATCATGACTACTCAGAAGAAATAGAATTTGATAAAATAATCAAATATACCCTTCAGTGGTAAGTTACTGTGCAATTCAATCCCTCGATCATCCTGCATCCCGAATATATTCATGAGTATAAAATTATGTCAAATTCAAATGTATATTCATATTAATTCTCTATCAATCAGTGATGACTTCAATGATGAAGCATTAAAAATTTTTCTAATCTTCATCCTGCCTTGGCCAAAGGCTTTCTGAATCATCTAGAGATGAGAATGCATAGGATGTCATCTCCTCTTACTAGAAGTGATCGATTTCTTGTTGACTGACTCACAACCTTCATATATATTCTACCATATCCAGAATATTTCATACATGTCTTAATATCATGCCTGGGTATGAACCAAAATACAAGATTCCATAGTGATCTCGGGTCTTAGGATCACTTGCATAACTCCCACTTAAAGAATCATGCATCTTTTGACATGTAAATAAGGCTCCATAAGATGTTCTCCATCGATGAGTCAATTCAATGACCTTATTCTCTAATAAGCACTCACATCCTTGTATTAATATCTCACACAAGTGACTTGTGAAATCAGCCATCCTCTCTATCGAGCATACATAGGATGTGCCAGTCTATCCCTAATATTGATCCCTGACTCAATATTCCTACGATCAGGAATATTTAAATTAAATTTTGAGATTTTAGGTTTTACAGGCATGAACTCTTCATGGTCCTAAAATCATTGTCCTAATCTATGAGATTTATTATAATCTTAAACAAAATAAGATGCAGCTATAATGATAAATCAATATCTTATTTATTAATAAATGAATAATAATATTATATGAGTTAAAAGTTTACAAAAAAAAGTTTCATCGCATCACTCATACGATTGGTTTGTAGAACACTCTTCTTTCAATGAGAAGAGGCTTCACCGTATCTAAATCTATCTCATTGATTCTATATTCTACATAAAATGCTATATTGCTCTCCCTCTTATATATAGCTATCATTTGGAGCATATCTTGATCACTGTATAGAGGCTTTAGTCTTTCTTCCAAAGACTATCCTAAGACTGCAGAGTATAGTTGTTCTACTTTTTTGTAACTCATTAAATCTAGATCATAATTATCATAATAGCTGATAGAGCCACCAACCTTTCATATGCTGGGGGAAATAAGGATATCTCCCATGGTGTATCTCTAGTGTAAATAGATTATCCATTCTACATACATATATAAATGTAATATTGTTACAATACAACAATATTACTAACTTACTAAACATACAACACTAGTGCCTAACTTATCGAACAACAGAATACTGTTACAATACAATAGTAGTCCCCAGCCTCCAACTAACTAGTTTTCATTAAGATAATGTTGTATCATAGTAATAATACAATAGAGTTAACAATCAAGTCCCATTTTCACATGTGAACTATATTAAGCACAAGGTTCCATCTTTCCTATGGGTTCTACGATGGACTATCACTATTTAATTGTATTAACAATCCCTATGAAAGGTGGCCCCAAGATACAAGGTTGCTGTCTTTCTGTTGTACCATAACTTTAGGAGTTTGGTGGTGCAGCAGTCTCCTGCCTTCATCACTTCCAACTTCTTTAGGTCCACTGTCCACTTATACTAAGGCCGCAATATCTTCCAATCTATATAGATGGTGGCCCCAAAAAACATCCCTACAATTGGTTGACTACAATCCCAAATTTTGGGAAAAAAAATCTTGCCCCAAATGGCATCCAAACTATAAAACCTGCCATAGTGCTAGAGTATGTATTACTTTGTAAACTTTGAATTTATAGTTTAATTAGTACAAGATGAAATCCCTAAATATTAAACTAACAAAAATGTTAAAGAATCAAGTTATATTTTTAAGTTGTTTGAATTCATCATTAAAGACCTAATCATGTGGACATCTAAGATGCAATTTGATGAGATCTAAGAAGATCTTATCATCATGCATTGGAGAGCCACAGGAATTTTGTTTCTCTTGATTTTAGTTGGTAATTTGTTATACTCTTTTCTACTCATTTTGTTTTAGTAGATTGTTTTGAAACAAAGATTGAGATTCAAAGATCTCAAATTTTGTGTGATAGCTTGATGAATCTATTTACTGCAATGGGAATTATTCATTGCATCATTCATGCAATGGTAATCATGACTTCTAGCTAGGGATGAAATCAAATCAAATATGAATTGGATACCAATATTCATATTCATATTTATTTCATTTGATGAATTATGTTACATATACAGATATGAGTCGGATGCAGAGATTCATATCTATATTTATTTAAATGGATATAGATAAAAATACAAATAGGATACTAGAAATATGGATATAAATACAGATATAAATCGGATAATTAAATTTTATTATCACAAAATCAAAAATACTACTAAGCAAATGGTAAATCAAAGTAAAAGAATATCAACATGCTCATATATTTCTTTAAAAGTTTAGGTGCTATAAAAATTACATAGGATTACAAATAAAATCAAATTTTTGGATACGGATTGAGTAGTTGTCCATCCATATCCATATCCATATATATTTACTTTGATGGATATGGATATGGATATGGATATAAATATTAATTTGATGCTCAAATTTTTATCTATATCCGAATAATTTTAGATATGAAAATGGATCCAGATGGATATAATCTAATCCACATTCCCCCTACTTCCAGCCATGTTTATAAGGGTTGTTGTAGGGATTAGAAAAATCATGAGGATTTTCTTTATCTAGAAATATAATTGGGTTATGTAACCAGAATTTATATTGAAGGTGCATGAAGTTTCGGGGTTTTCATTTCTTGTGCTACCAAATAAAAGTGAGGCTTATAACACTAGTTGTGCTCCTAGATAGGTCCCAAAGTGAGTTTGTTGTTATCTTTGACTACTTTGATTTCATATTTCCCTATCTTTTAACAATTGATTCTATTTTCCCTGTTTTTCTTTCCATATTAAACTTTAAAGCTATTCCCTAGCACATCCAAACCCTCTTACTCTCTAATTGAGATACATTATTCTCTGTATTTATCATTTTATCCAATGTCAGTTCTGCACTGAAATTTCAACTTTCATGGTTCAATTTCAATCAGAACTCGTTTGAATTGAATTTTCCGGCAAATTCAGTCGGTAATCTGAATAGCACTTCAATTGGCGTACTATGACATTGCCTATAAAATGAAAACTAGCTACAACGAGCATCATATCAAAAACCAACAGCAAATAATTTATGATCATACAGTATGAAAATAACATTGATTAGATATATCTCACCTAATTCCACATAAATGCTTTTATGTACACAAAGGAATGAAGAAATGACTTGCGATTTGTTGGTAGGTGGCAAAGTTTCATCAGCTACAAAGAGAGGCTTCAAAAGCAGAAGCAAAAGCTACAGGCCGTGCCTCCTTAACTGGTGCCGCTCAGCCTGGGGCACATTTTCTTTCAGGAAGGATTTGGAGTTACAGGCTTCTCTCTCCTTCAAAATGAAACTAATGCTCTAAAAGAGCATCTATGGCCAGTTTTCATTAGTTCAGCCTACATTGACCAAAACAATCTCGTACCATGCCTACCCTAACTAGGAGAAAAGCCTCGCAGCTACATGGAAGATCTTATAGCTTTTGCTGACCCTCTTCGTCAGTTCATGACAGCAGCAGCAGCAAGAACATGGGACAGCTGAATCTACCATTCAGCATGATGGTGCACCATTTAGAATACCGCACAAAATATATACCTCGCCCCCATCATAATCAGCAGTACATGCCATGCTATCATAAAAAATGCATATTGAAAGGAAAAGCGCAGCCCCATGCGTGGACATTGTAATTCACGCATCAAAGACACTAGACAGAATTGGCAAGTGAAATGAACTCCCATGTTTGCAATCCTTTTTGAGTAATGGTGATGTACACCAGAATCTGAGCGCTAGGAGTATCTTGAGTAACACAATTCTAAGATTCTGAGCATAAATTTACATAAAGACAAAGCTCCTAATGGGTATATTTTACATCAGCATACAGAAGACTCCAACAGATTACAACATTATCTAATGACATGAAGTTTATCACATCATCAATATTCGAATCCTGACTCCACCTACACTGTTCTATACACGCAACTACAGAGAAAGGGAGAGAGGGAGCAGTGGCAAGACTCTTTTAATGCAATTTTACATGAAAGATTTCAAGTGAAGCAGTTATCTGGCCTGGTTTTCAGCATCTTCTGCAATGTTGAACAAGAATTGAGGCAATGAAGCAATCCGAGGAAGATGCATCAGCAGCTCTCCAAATGACTCTTTTCTGGAGATGTTCGCAGGCTGCTTGCAGCCAGGAGCATCATTAGACTCTCCCTCTGCCACTGGAAAATCAAACAATGGTTTTCTCTCAGATGTTGACCCTGCTTTTGAAGCATTATCTATGACATCATCACCCACAGCACCATCGCCACTGTTTATCTGCAGGTTTTGAGCTGAACCACCATCCTTCTGGATCAGACAGCAAAGAGAATTGACCCTCGACATGAGGGATTTTTCATCAGAAGCAGATGAAATTTGGGAATCACTGAGGAGGTATTGGGTTATCTCTTCCAGGATATCTTTGGTTTTTAGACCATCACCAGATAATGGTGGATTGCCTGAATTAATCTGTTCGGAAATGCAATGTCCTAGATGGTTCACTAAGTCGCTCATGGACATGGATGGTCGGATTCCAGGCACTTTGAACTGATGCCAGCGTCCAGGATCCTTGAACTCTTCAGTTTCACTTGCAGGATTATCTTCAATCACCCGGTTGTCCATCACTGAAATAGACAAGATGTTAAAAACCATAAAAAACAGCAATTGGATCACTCTTAACAACATGTTATAACACAGGCAAATCTATCAGCCGGACCTACTCCAGATTCCACAATATAGTGCACCAACTTACACAAGCAATGAATATCTATGAACTGATAACTACCGCAGAAACTAATCAAAGCTTTCAAATCGACCAGAGACTAAAAGGGACTCTTCAACGCATACAAGCACAAAATCAAAACATATTTGATCATTGGAAAGGCAAGGAAAACCCTATGTAAATATCAAAAAGCACTGAAAAGTGACATACAGATATAATTAAATACCAAAAAAGAAAAAATAAATAATAAAAGATAAAAAGAAGCCGACTTATACAAAGGATATAGCAGTCAGCCTGAGTTGACTAAATCAACTATGCCAACTCGCATATAAACTATAAATAAAGTGGAGATATCAAAATTTCTACGCAAGGAAAGTGTCACTTACAAAGAATCACGACAGTACTCACAAGTAATCATGTGAAACCAAAAGAGGAAAAAAAAAAAAAGACTTGGCTTAATAGCAATAAAAAGCACAGATAGATGAGTTGAAAAAAACAATTATGGAGAAGGTTTTCATCAGCTCCACATCCCCTGACCAAGACTAATCCAGATATAAAATGTAAAATCCATTTTAAAATGCCCATCATGGAGCAGACTATCATAATCATAAAATGCTATAAGAATTACTGGTCACCAAGCATCATGCTCCAATATCCAGGTTTGAACTGATATAACAGAATCTTTTGGTAAGACTTTTGGAAGGTTTGTCATTCTGTTCCTTTCCAAATTTCATGGGCAATTATGCTCAGAAGATAGTAAAATAAAATTGGTCATGTAAACTAGCCAGGCAAGAATTATGTTGATTGCCTGTGCGAAAAATGAATAGGTTTCTTTTCAATTCCCCTTCAACCTAAGCCACAAAGAATCACAACACACACACACACACACATGACACAATAACACCCAACACATGAATGCTTAATGTACCTATGCACACAATGCTTGTTATGAACTGGTACAGGCAGGTTACCTGAGCTAGGTGAATGACTGTCCCGTGCCACAACATCTGCTGCCCTACCAATAGGATCCTTTATGTTACTCTTAGTGGATATTGATGAACCAGCACGAGGTGATCCAGAATCTCGAAATCCTTGCACTGGGGATCCATAAGCATCCTTTAGACTATCAAAACCATGACATTTAGATTCATCTTGGTCCTCAAAAACAGAGCATCTTGGTTCAAAGTATGGATTTTCTAAAATAATATTTGGCTGCTGACTCAGAGCATATAGACGCGGATCACATTGGATAAGCTTCTCAACATGCTTGCTTAACAGGCCTTGAGAACACTGTAGAAAATGCCTCCTGAAAGCAGTGGTTTCACATAAAAATCATATGATATTCATTTATGTGAGGAATTAGCACTAACAAATCAGACAGAAACATGAGAAGGGAGAACTAGAAATGAGATTTCTTTGCCATGAACCATTCAAAGACTTCACACAAGCTGCATTCTATGTATATCCAAAAAAACAAGAAAAGGAGGAGGAGGAGGAGGAGAAGAAATAGGTGAGATCTAAACAATCTTGCTAATTTAATTTCAACCAAAAAAAAAACCAGTCAAGCTTCACCCAGAGGCATCTAACTTAGAAAACAACAGTCACCAACTAAAAGCAGATGTGCGTACATGCATAGTTATAGTATTCTCCGAATTACTGAAAAATTCTCAAATTATTCTAATTTTTTTTCCTCTTGGCCAAATGATTTCTGAATATTTTCCCTGAATATAAATCAATCCAGTTGTTCTCAAATTATACATGAATTTATGATTTATTGGTAACATATTAATGACTAGTTTAAAATATATGCATATATGTCACAAAATAATGATACCCTATATTGTTATTAGCAGTGATATTTTCTTGTGATCATTTGTTATCCTTGCCTCTTTAATATTTCTTTTAATCAAAAGTCTACAATATCTTAGAATGTCATTTTTTCAACTTTACTTTTTTTTTATTTTAATTTTTGCCAATCATGTCCTCATTACTCTTAAGATGTGTGCACTAGCATGTAAAGAAAATATTAATGCAAGAATCCAATATTTATGCACAACTTGACAATATTAAAATACACAATAAAATGTTTACAACTTACTTTGGAAGCCTTCCAATTACAGCATCAATAATAGGATTTCAAAGGATTAAATAGCATTAAATCATCTGAATTTACCTGTGTATGCTTGCTTGCCCACCAGTGAAATCTGAAGTTGCCTGCCACAATGTATGCTTCCTAGGCTGTGGATTAGTCTCTCTGAAGAAAAGTGGCTGCCTAGCCAACTAAGCAAAGAAAAAAAAGGGAAGGCGGGGTTGGGGGTGGGGCGCGTGCGGCGGAGGGGGGAGAAACATGTTAGCAGAGAAGAAAGTGCTGAAGCAATTTTATGACATGTACTGGTTCCCAAGTAAACTTACCACAACATCCAAAGTCCCTGGTCCATTTTCTGGGCAGGTTGCCTTTAAAGCTGTGATATCTGACCATTGGATTTCAATCTTGTTCTTCAGACCACCATCAAGAACTTCCCACACAAGCTTGTGCTTTGCAAAATAGCACTTTGCTACTAAATCACCTTCATATCTTGATGCATACTGTTATCAATAGAATCAGTCAGTTTTGTTCTGAGCCTGACTACCTCGACAAATCAAAAACACATAAAAAAGAGTGGAGTATTTAAGATTCACCCTATCCCAAATGATGACCATGAATGGTTTTCATCCTATACCATGGGAAATGAAAATAACAATTGACTTTTCCAGACTATCCAACCAATCACATAAAAAACTTATGGCAATAACAGGATACGAGAGTGTTTGAATGGCTCTCTGCATTAATAGGAAATGAAATGCCAAAGACTATAGCAGCATGGCCCTACATACATGTCTTTGCTCTAGATGATTTATTTCTCTCAATTTTGAAAACAGCACATGGTTAACCGCACATAGTTAATAGAACCAAAATTTTAAATCAAACTCTTCATCTAAAGCATGAGGATATTGAGACAATTCCACTGTATACCATTTTTCATGAAGCATGGAGATGGATATAATACTGTTTCAAGATTTGCTGCATGGGATACAGCAAACCTTGAAGCAGTAGGATGAGCAATGGCAAGGGTATAAACACACATGTATACACACATATATATACACATATATGTATGCATGTATATATGTATGTATGTGTGTACGTGATATAGCATGAAGCATAGTGAGCGATTAATAACGCAATTCCTGCTTTATAAATAGCATTAACATTCACAAAATAAATCATTTAGTCCTCACATACTATACACCATATTTTATACAATAATATCAATATTACAAACTCCAATATTAACAATTCATTATTAAAGATCAAGATTTCTGAAAGAAAGAAAGGAACGATGGAAGGATGAAGAAATGATGACCTCCCTTCACTTCTAGAGGCATGGGAAACTATCTCAGGTGTATTCCAGATGTATGAAATAACCTTTTTTTTAATTTAAACTTTTTAATTAAAAAAAAAAGATACTTAAAATAAGTATGGGCAGGTACTACAATTATCTAGCATCAAAAAGTTGACATATATATTCAATAAAGATATGAATGCAATTTCAAGTATGCATGCTGGCCCCCCGGCCA
>KE506111.1:183113-196604 GCA_000441515.1 Elaeis oleifera
GGCGTGACAATTTTAATATCCTAATTGTGCCTTCTTGGATTAGATTCTGTATTCACCAAGTTCTAAGAGATTAGAGGCATTTAGGGGAAGGTAGTCCATTATTTATAATATTTTTTTAAAATTAAAATAATTATATGGTACCATCATCTGTGATCTACCATCTACTTTGGTATATAAAAAAGTGTTATTAGAAAAATCAAAGAATTTATATTAATCAAGGAGAACGAAAAAGTCCCCTGCGGGAGTAGGAGATATCCGATGTTTCCCTTGTTTTGAGAAGGGATTCTAATCAGGCAATTAGCTACGTAGTCTTAGATTTTAACCTTAAGATTTCTACCAAAGCTTTCTATCTCTATCACAAATCATTAAAAACACGAGGGCAATTGTTACCGGGAATAACAAGGGTAATTCGGTCATTGGGTGCCAGCTGGATGACACTAACAGAGAATAGAAAAAGCGGATAAGTAGACGTGGGGACCACCAACACGAGCCGAGAGGTGCCGGGTCCACTTTGGGCACGTGTGGGGCCCGCTTCACGAACCTTCCGACTTGGCCTTCGGACGGATAGTGGGAACGCGGCAGTGGTTGAAGCGCCGGCACTCTGCTGACGGCTGACACGTGCGAGCCGAGCTGGATCCCGACTCCCCTTGTGGATAGACATCGGATAAAGTAGGTAATCTTTGTCTGTACCCCGACACCAAGGGCGGCGAAGGCTTGACGCCAGTACGGAACATCTCATGGGCATAGGAGGGAAAAATTCATGTGAGGCTGATGCAATTTCGATTGGAAGGTACGCCAAATGGCAAGTTTGTTTCTATTTTTTTATTTATTCTACCTTGATTTGTACAGGAGCGGTTGTGATTGATGAAATGCAAAATCATATATATATAATTTTTTTAAATATTAATTTTTAAAATTTATTTTAAATCTATCTTCATTCTAATTTATTTTCAAAATACGATAGTTGGATTGGCTTGTATGTCACGTGTTGAAATTGTATGTTGAACATTCAATTTAAAACTTGAGATCATATGTCACGTGGATTGACTTGGATGGCATGTGTTGACATCCGATTTGGATATCACATGATAATGTTGAACATACAATTTCAAGATCACCTGACTTTCCACAATGGCAACTTGAATTTCAAATTTAAAATAAAATTGCATATTGAATATATGATTTCACTATATAATCGTATCTTTAACATACCATTTCATGGTTCTCCTTTCTTCCATCGTCCTCTTTGTGATCGGCTTCCTCCCCACCAGATAGCCTCATTCGTCCCCTCCCGTCTCTCGCGATTGGCCACCTCCTCGTCCCGCGATCGGCCTCCGTCCCTCATGCTATCGATCTCCTTCCCCTCTCGCGACCGACCTCCACCCCTCTTGCGACCTCCTTCCCCTTCCATGACCGGCCTCTTCCCCTTCTTGTGACCGGCCCCGTTACCCACCTTACCGTGGCCCCCTACTCCCTCCACCCCAGGCAGCTTTCTTCCCTCTTGCCATGGCCCCTCCACCCAAATTGCTTTCTTCCCTCTTGTGCCTCTCTTCCCTTCCGAATGACCCTTATTCCCCTCTTTCCGATCCTCACCAACAAACGGTGGTCCCCATCATAAATTCTAATCCTCTCCCATCCTACAAATCGATCCAATAGCTTCAAAAAGATGTAGTATGTCAAAAACAAAGAAAGCTCGTGTAGAAAAAAAAATTACAGATACGTAGGTACAAGGAAGATTTATTTTGGCATAATGAATGTAAAAAAAATTTAGATCTAATTTTTCTTGTAGAAAAGTTGTGGGGTGAAGGATACTAGATCTAGATCAATTTAGTAATTTTTAAATTAAATTTTATTTGAAAGAATGGATTGGTTATCAATGAATACTCTTAACAAGCCAAACTATCCTACTCTAATGAAATATTTTTATCGTAATTTTAGTTTTGACAGATCAAGATGTTCTATTTTATCTTATGTCAAAAGAAAGATTATTGAGTTTGACTTTAGTATGCTTGATCAAATATTGGATATTTTTATCAGATGGTGATAAATATTTTAATATCACTTGTTGGAGTCATCGAGTTTTAAAATATTTTTTTTCTGCTAGAAATATTTGTGAGGATAATAATTTAGTTGGTACTACTAAATCTAGTGCACATGCATTGTGTTTATTGAACCACCTCATTCATCATATTTTCATATTTAATTTCCTATCTCGAAGGGGTCATAGAGATAATGTATCGTTTCTAAATGTTTATCTCTTTCAGATAGTAGGGTTCATTTGCCATATATGATAATGCATTATATGAATGAATCTTTTAAAGTGCAAAATATTATTTATCCTATGGAGCTATCATGACAGTTATCTTCGAGACATTTGATATCCCCATCAGTGATGATGATAAAATTATTAAACTTAAACTCACTAATATCTACAATCACTTATCTTTGAGATAAATGGGGTATATTTTTCTAATGGGGCATAGAACGTATAGATGATATGAATGAAGAAGAAAGTGCAGAAGAAGGTGAGCTTGCTGATAGAGATTAGCCTATGCATCATGCTCAAAGTACACAGTCTATTCTTGTTGCTTAGCCTGACCAGTCTACATAGTTTGATTAGCAAGCATCCAATCTACAAGCATTGTCTGCTCAAATAGATGCACTTGAGATATCTCTGATGAGATGTCTGGACGAGAGATTTGCACGGTTTAATCAGTTCGTACAGTAATTTTATCATCAGTTTTCTCCATCATTATAAGTAGGGCTGGAAGTGGGCTGGGCCAAGCCAGGTTATACCCCGCTCGAGCCGGCCAAATTTTTTTTTTCAGATTTCAAGTCGGGCTTAAGTCTAAAATTTTCTAAAAGACTCAGACTCGAGCCCAACTCGAGCTCGGACCTGAGCCCGGCCTGAACCTAATTGGGCCAGCCCACAATCCTCACCCTTGCCCTCCACTGCCGCTCTCCTGACCCCCCAACTGACAAGCTTCACACCCAGAGCGATATTGCCGCTGCCCTCGACCAGCTTGCCGCCGACGCCGACCTCCTCCTCCGCACCGGTTACCTCCTTAAACCCCTGCCCACGCATAAGGTGGCTGTGGCAGCCTCCGGGACCTCCCATCGGAAATCGATCCACTCTAAGGCTAGGAGCCTCGTGACCCACCTTTAGATCGGGAGCTCGATGTCAAGAATCGTCGTGTTGGATTCCCTCATCGCGCTTCTCCGGGAGGATGTCAAGAACATCCTAATCACTGTGCACTCAAGGGTGGTGCTGGCCTTGCTTCACCTCCTCAACTCCTCCACCTCCAGCAGCGAGGCCCGAGCCAAGGCCGTCGCCATGATCGCAAAGATTGCTATCGTCGAGAGCTGCCACCATGTGCTAGTCGTCGATAGCACCCCTCTCCTTCACCACCTCGCCCGCACCCTCAAGTTCGACGGCAGCGAGGGAGCCGCTGAGGAGTAGGCCTGCATCGCTCTCCAAACCCTGATCCTTGCCAAGGACAATGCCATGGCGATCAACTCTCATGAGGGCATCACCGCCCTCCTTGAGGTTTGCCGTGCCGGCACGCCCTCCGCCTAGACTGCCACTGTCGGCATCCTCAAGAACCTTGCCAGCATCTAAGAACTCCGAGAGAATTTAGAGAACGACGTCCCCATCCTTTAGGCTTTGTTATGCATCGTGGGATTTGTCTTAAAGTCTCGAGTTGAACTTTGGACTAATATTCGGGCCGGGCTCGAGCCAGGTCAAAGGTCTGCTCGAGCCCGACCCAAAACAAAACAGACCTTATTTTTTGGCTCGAGCCTGGCCTAAATAATTTTGGGCCGAGCTCGAAGCCCGACCTGAAGCCGGCCAGGCCCGAGCCCACTTCCAGCCCTAACCACAAGACCCTCCAATAGATGCTTAGGCCTCAGCTTTTGATTGCAGTACACGATGCTTCGATCGATGATCTTTAATATTTATTTTGTTTGTATTTGGAGTTATGACTTATGTATCATTTGTTATGACTTATGACTTATATATCATTTGTTTTTGGAATTATGACTTATGTATCATTTGCATTTGAACCTATGACTTACATATTATTTGTATTTAGAATTATGACTTATATATCATTTGTATTTTGAGTTATGACTTTGATCTTTTTCTGCACATGTATCCTTTGTTATGATTTATGTAATTGTGATATGAAATCAGCTCAGAATTAATTAAAACAAAATTAATTAAATTTCATATGATTATTTAACAATAAGGAATTTAGTTTTCTGGTTCAAGGTTTTATGTTTTCACCATTTTAGGGTTCAAGTTCTAGGTTTACGGTTTAGGGTCATGTGTTTAGAGTTCTGGGTTTATGGATTTAGCATTTAGGGTTATCTCATACAAAAATTATAAGTAAAATTAATTAGAATTAAATTAAATTTTTTTGCCATTCAATGGCAAGATGCTAAGTTCCAAATCGATCGACCGGCCCCGCAGTAAACCCAAGATGGCCGGTTGATCCCAGTCAAGACCATACGGTCAACCGACTGAAGTCTCATGCCCTGGTCGACTAGGCCTGTGTAGTCGACCACAATGAACCCAAGAAGGCCAGTTGATCCCAGTCAATAATCCCCAATCAATTGGCCCATTTTGTCCAATCAGTTCCATTCCAAACTGATCGATCGGTCCCTATGCAGTTGATCGTAGTTAACTCGAGAAGATCGATCGATCCTGATCAAGACCACCTATCAATCATCCAATTTTCTCTCGATCCTAACCAATCGACCGTAGTTAACTCAAGAAGGTCGGTCCATCTCTATCACGACCACTGGTCGCCCATATGTGTGTGCTATTCTACACCGGTCGATTGGCCCTATGGTCTGGTCAATCGGGCTTATCGAGTGCCAATTTTGAATTTAAATTGTGGGGTTTTGATTTTGGATCAATATTCTAAATTTGCACTTAGGATTTAAGGTTTACACCCTTTGGTTTAAAATTCATATTATCAAATTAATAATTAGTTATTAAATTTTACTAATAATAAATTTAATTAAATTTATAATTAATTGGTTTTGGAATTACAATACAATGTTTGCATATATATGCACACAAATTCTTGTGATCCAGTGCTCATTGAAAAATGCTAAAAATTTATAAATTGGATCAATACATCTAAGTTCGGTACAATTTTGAATGTGATAGTGACATAAAAGAATTTTAAAAAATATGACTGATTCATCTAATACATGAGTCATGTCCCACATGGTGGCCGTCTCCTCATCAGTACAGGTGGCTTCCAACGACGTGTTGGCTCTAGTTCACTTGGTCCCACATCCTCCTCAATATAATGGTAACTATGGGTCGGAGGCTCCTATGCAACTCCCTCACCTATATAGTCAACATAATATGAAGGTCTCTCATCGGTTATGTCATCCACCACATACTCAAAACGCACATCTGCCTCCAAAAGAGTGGCGAACTAGCGCATAACATCATGCGTATATGCAGCCGATGACATGTATGGATGGTATGAAGGGAATTTGCCATTGAAATGGAGAGATAGTATGTCATCGACTACCTCATCTATGCCAGGCTAGAGGAGGTGGTTTGGATGACGTAGAATGTCCAAAAGCTGGAGGAGTCTAGGATACGCTAGGCACAATTCCAGCTTTCATACTTTGATGAGGTGTATCTTCGTTCCTACTTGGTATATGGATAGGCCAATTATTTTGATCATAATAGCTCATACGATAAATTCTTAGAGCTAGTGCTGATAATGTTAAGCTATTCTCAATATCCACTTGGAATTGAGTCCAATAAATCTCAGCATACATACATGCAAACATACATATAGGCATACATGCATATGTATATTTTCTTAATATGCTAAATTAAAAAATTACTTATTTGAATATACTAAATAAAACCTATCTTTAATGAAATGTGCTATATTCGATGATAATTTAATAACTTACTGATATATTTTGATTATGAGCATTGTATTGATTCATGCAAAAATTAAAAAAGTATATTAAGCATACTTCTAAATTAACATAACACCAAAGAATAACTAACATGTAATTTAAAAATTATTTAATATATTAAGCATAAAGCATAAATATAAATTTAATTAAATTATTAGAGAGAGAAATAGGCCTGACTGAGATTGGGGAGAGCATCGGATGAGGAGGAGGGTCGATCGGAGGTGGGGGACCACTACTCGAGGGGAACAAGGGTCGCTGCAAGGGGAGGGAACAAGGGTCGCTCTGAGGGTGGAGGGGGAGGGGCCATGGCAACAGGTTGGTCCAAGGGGAGGGGGCAGGGCAAGAGGGAGAAGAATGGGGTTTGTCACGAGAGGGGAGCAGGCCAGTCGGAGCTAGGCGGCGCAGGGCGGAGGCCGATCGATGGGGCGGAGGTTGGTCGCGGGACAACGAACAAGCTGGTCAAGGGGGCGGAGGTTGGTTGCAGAAAGGGGAGGAGGCCAATCGAGGGGGTGAAGGTCGGTCCTGAGAAGGTGGGACCAAAGGATGTCAGGTGGGAAGGAGGCCGATCACAGGGGGAGTTGGATGGGGGATCATGGAAGGCTTCAGGCTGTCGGATGGGGCGAGGCCGATCATGAGGGATCAAGGGAGAATGGTGGGGAATCGAGGACTAAAATCGTATGTTGAACATGTGATTTCGTGCTTGAAATCATATGTTCAACATGCGATTTCAGTTTGCCATGTCCTCCCCTTCAAAATTGAAAAGGCAGCCATGTCATCTTGAAATGGCATGTTGAACATGCAATTTCTCCATGTTGCAGCTGAGTCAGTCCAATTGCTATAGTTTGAAAAATAGGTTGGATGAAGGGTACATTTGAAAATAAATTTAAAAATAATATTAATATATATATATATATATATAATGTTAAAATAATTTTTTCTATAACTTGTCCATCTTTTAATAATTTTTTCTATAACTTGTCCATCTTTTTTTTTTCTAAAATGGACAACCATGTATGTGCATATATAAAGAAAGCATGTAAGGGAGCGCTATTAAATTCTTTTCTAATTATTTATAATAAAATTAGTATGAACACAATAAGATAGCAATTAGAAAATCATCTACTAATAATTTTAGACCATATAATACTGTAATTATCTTGATTTGTGGTACTATAGTATTGCTGCATTATCATATACCTAACTTTGAAGAAAAGTGATGCTACCACCAACAGTACTTTGCCATATGAAAACATCATCCCCATTTATTTAATAAAAACCATTCACTTATGCTATAAATTCTAGCAGTCCCTATGATATTGTTACATGGAGATAGTCAATGGAAAATCAATAATAATGAAAATAATTGATAACTTGTTAAATAAAGGAGTTTTATAGATATCTTATCACACCTTGAACCTAATATCCAAGTCGATCATGTGACACAAGCATATGCTCATTAAGGCAAGGCCCAAGAGAATATGTGAGATCTAAAAATTTATTACAATCTCAATATTAATGAATACTCTCAATTCATGATAAATAATAAAATTGTATAATTATAAAATTTAATCATCCTACCAATATAGTGAAGATAGTCAAATACTAAGCATTCTGCAACTTTGAAAAGAAAAAAAAATGATATAAGTTTTACAGCTTAGTATGAATTTCTACAAATTTGCACCAATATAAATAATAATAATAAAAAGTTATCAAATAACTATTATTTATATAAATTCTATACAAAAAATATCTTTTATATCCAGTCCGTGATAGGACACTATATTTCCATCTTGTGGTGGAGCATAAACAAGTACCACATGTCTGGATTGTGATGGCTTATCAATAATATTGCTAATCCAAAGCGCCACTATCAATCGTGGAGATATAAAACTCAATTACATGCTTGTTAGGTAAACATAATTTGAGATTATACTCTTTTACAAAATTTGATGCAGGCAAGTACTAAATTCTATACCTACCAAAATTAGTAATATATGATATGTACATTCATAAAGAACCATATATACTTAATAGATTAGTATATAATGAGCAATTATCATGAACCATGTAAAGTAAAATCAATAATGCACAAAAACAGCTTATTATATGCCACACAAAGCAAAATCACTATTTGGTGATTCTTATCTTTACAAATGACCAACTCAAGTCATTCTATGCTCCGATTTAAGAACTAGGGTGTGCAGTACCCTAATTAATGCTTTCTTGCCTAGATGGTTTCTTTTTTTTTTGATAAAAGATGGTTTCTTCCCTATAGAATTAAATTATCAAGATTATATGAGGGATGGTCAATAGCCTAGTATCCTCTATTAGGTCACTAGAGGTCCATTGGTAAATCTTGAATCCTATCACTCAAACCCTCCAATCAACTAGAGAGAGAAAAAAAGAAGTGATAGAAAGAAGGAAGAGAGAAAGAAACAAGAGAGTTTGAATGCTCTTTCTCTCTTTCTTAAAATAGAAGAACGTAGCTTAAACCTGTTAGCCAACCACTCCAGGTGGTGGTGACCAAGTGCGGCTTTTAGCCATAGCATCACGGGCTGTTGCGAATTGAATCCTTCCCGGGCTGAAGGCGCTAGGGTGGGGCGACGTCTGGGGTGTCGGCGACGGTCGAACTTGCAGGAAAAAAATCTCCATTGGAGCCCACGATCGGACCTGCAGAAAAATTCCATCGGAGGTGGCTCCGGTAGGAACCCTCCGATGTTCAAATTAGATTTTTCACAGCAGGTGGGAAAGAGCGAGTATTTATGAGAGACCTTAAAAGCGGCATGGGCTTCTCAGGAATGATGTGACTAGAACATGGGGGGCCTCTCAGGGTCATCATGACTTTCATGGCTCAGCCTGTCAGAGAGCGACGTGAGCTTCTCAAAGATGATGTGACTAGACCATAAGGAGATCTTCTGATGAGATTGGTCTTCTGATGACCTTGACTTTCTAATAAGATTGACCTCCTAATGAGGTCGGCCTTCTGATGATCTCGATCTTCTGATGAGGTTGGTCTCCCGATGACCTCGATCTTCTAATGAGATCATGGCTTCCTGATAAGATCGGCCTCCCAATGAGGTCGGTTTCTGATGAGATCGATCTTCTGATGAGGTCGGCCTCCTAACGACTCAGTCTTCTATTGAAATCGGTCTTCTGATGAGGTCGTTCTCCTGATGATCTTAGTCTTCTGATGAGATCAGCCTTCTGATGAGGTCGGTTAAGCGACGAAGATCTACTCCAATACTTACCTCCCAACTCCTGAGTCTAATTATGTAGCTTTAATCGACAGAAAGAAGTTAGTCACCATGTGGAGCCGAGCCGAGCCGCTTCTTCGACGATCAGCCGCTTTGTCGTTTCGTAGAACAAGTCATCATTTTATAGAACATCACGTCAAATTTGAAGTATAGTCATAGATCATCCTATCGTAGATCATCCCGTCGAATCAGAACTTAGTCGATTAGAGAAAATATCTCTATTTTATTCCAGATCAATTGATCCTTGGTCAATCGGGAGCAAGCCAGCTAACCATAATTTTTTGTCTGGGTCAATGTGCAAATCGTAGCTTATATACTTGCAATCCTTGGGCCGTAGCTAGTATCTTGCAGTTGTCAGATCTTTTTGGCTCCATTAATCGGGTGTTAGTCGAATAATATTTCATCGGGTACCAGCTGATTAGGCTGTAGTTTGGTCGGTTGTTAAGTGACCGATTTGCTCGATAAATTATCGAGTCGATCGAGTTTTCTGAGTCATCTATCCTCTAGAGTAGTCTCGATTCTGTCGAGATTATAGTTAATTCATCATTTGGAGGAGCTTTCTGATGAGGTGGTCTTCCTTGAATTTTCTCCTCAGCTTTGTCAGCCTGGTCGGAGTTTTTTCTCTGAGAGAATGAAGTCATCATTTGGAGGAGCTTTTTGAATCATAGATCATGGTCGATTCATCGTTTGGAGAACTTTTTGAATCGTAGATCATGGTTGATTCATCGTTTGGAGGAGCTTTTTGAATTGTAGATAATGATCGATTCATCGTTTGGAGGAGCTTTTTAAATCATAGATCATGATCGATTCATCGTTTGGATGAGCTTTCTGAATCATAGATCATGATCGATTTCTCATTTGGAAGTACTTTTCAAATTATAGATCATGATCGATTCATCGTTTGGAGGAGCTTTTCGAATCGTAGATCATGATCGATTCATCATTTGAAAAAATTTTCGAATCATAAATCATGATTAATTTATCGATTGGAGAAACTTTCAGAATCGTAGATCATGGTCAACTCATCATTTGGAGGAGCTTTCCGAATCGTAGATCATAGTCGATTCATCGTTTGGAAAATTTTTCAAATCATAAATCATGGTTGATTCATCGTTTAGAGAAACTTTTTGAATCATAGATCATGATCGATTCATCATCTGGAGGAGCTTTCTGATGAGCTGGATTTTTTTGGATTTCCTCCTTGAATTTTCTCCTCAGTTTTGTCAGCCTTGTAGGATTTCTTCCTCGAATTTTATCCTCAGCTTTATCAGTCTTATCGGATTTCTTTCTCGAATTTTATCCTCGACTTTGTAGCCTTATAGGATTTCTTCCTCAGATTTTATCCTTAGCTTTGTCAGTGCCGCACCTCTGATCTTGTCGAGGTGACCTCGGATCTTGTTGAGGCTTTTTGCTGTTGCTTAGGTGCTTAAGGACCTATTGCTCAAGAAGAAAAAAGATAGCGAATGGAGCTCGAGAGCCTCTTACCTCGAAAGTTTTATGCGGATCTTTTGAAGCCTGTTTTCTCTTTCGACCAAGATTACATGCCCCTCATTGGTGCGGGTTTCTGTCCGATGTCGGGGCGACTGGAGTCAGTGGCGCATCGGACTGTCGGGGGTGGGACTGTGGGAATGCCTTCGGTAGCTAACATGGAGTATAATCTCCGAGTAGAGCAACTATCGGTGAGTGTTCTTTGGGTTAAATACCTCAAGGACGCTCTTTGCGGTAGCACGACAATGGGTTGCTTGCTTTTCTCAAAAATGGGCAAGCGGTGCCTCTCCTTCCTGATGCGCCATTTTGTTGCAGATTGAATCCTTCTCGGGTCGGAGGTGCTAGGGCGAGGTGATGTCCGAGGCATCGACGGTGATCGAATTTATCAGAAAAGCCCCTATTGGAGCCACCTCCGACACTCAAGTCAGATTTTTCACAGTAGATGGAAAAGAGCGAGCATTTATAAGAGAAAGAGGAGACGTACCTGGAGGGCTCTCGGATTATCTTTTTATATATGAGATTGGAGCCTTTGGGAAAGAGGAAAGGCCGTAAAAGATCTTTTGCCCTGAATTATGTCTATGCATGGTGCTGTACCTGATCTTTTGATTTTTTCTTGAGTATTGTCACTTTATAGCATGTAGGGGGCCGCTGTAGCTAGAGGCAAGAGCCATCGATAGGGCCCTGAAAGCAGCATGGGCTTCTCAGGGATGATGTGATTGGGCCATAAGGGGGCCTCTCAGGGTCATCATGACTTTCATGGCTCAGCCTGTTAGACAGCAACGTGAGCTTCTCAGGGATGATATGACTAGGCCACAGAGAGCCTTCTGATAAAGTCGGTCTTCTGATGAGGTCGGTCTTCTAATGATCTCGATCTTTTGATGAGATCAGCCTCCTGATGAAGTTGGCCTTCTGATGAGGTCGACTTTCCAATAATCTTGACCTCTTGATGAGATCGATCTTTTGATAATCTCGATCTTCTAATGAGATCTGTCATTTGAAGAGGTCGGCCTCCTGATGACTTCGATCTTTTGGTGAGATCGGTTAAGCGATGAGGATCTACCCCAACATGGACAATAATGCTTGCCCAAAGAAGAGAAAATGAAAGGAAAAACAAGAAAAAATAGAAGATCAAGGGTTCAGCGGCCACCCAACCCCACCCACACCCCCTACAACCCCCCGTCCCCACTTTTTTTTCCTTTTCTAAAGCATAATTGGTTCATTGGTCGGCAACTATTGCCTCATCATGAGTAGAGATGGCAATCGGATCGGATCAGATCATAAACGGATCGGATCAGAAAATCGTCAACCCAAACCCAACCTATTTATTAAATAGATTAAAAATTCAAATTTGAATCTGATCTGTTTATTAAACAGGTAACCCGATCCGACCCGTTTAACCCGTTTATTAAATAGATCAAATTAGGTTAAACGGGTTAAACAGGTTAAATGGGTCAACCAGGTTAAACAGATCGGGTTAAATAGGTCAGAAACAGGTTAAACAGGTTTTAAACAGGTTAAACGGATCTTAAATGGATTAAACAGGTCGGGTAAAATGGATCAGAAATAGGTTAAACAGGTTAAATGAATTATCTGACTCAATCCGACCTGAATATTAAATGGGTTAAACAGATTAAACAGATCAGATATCTAAAATCCAAATCTGATCCAATTATTAAACGGGTTAAACGGGTCGACTCGTTTATAACCCAAACTCGTTTAGCCTAAATTCAAATCTATTTATGATGGATCAAACATAGATCGAATTGATGGATCGAGTCATATTTTATCAGCCCTAATTATGAGGCTCACAGTACTCAAAGAGAGCGGTGGTGGCTTCAGCAATTTATGGCAATCACTGATGATGGAAGAACAAGGGACAAAAAACAGGACTCAAGCCAAACAAGTGGGTCCCTAACCATTGAGATTCTAGCAACTCATCGGTTCCAATCAAAGGAAACGACGGCCCAAGAACCGGAAGAAGGGAAGAAAAGAAGGTTTGGCAATTTACCTTGCTATTGGAGAGATCTCACGGTCAAACGACCGGTAAGATCCTCCACGAAAAGGTCAAAACCCAACTCAATCGAGGGCTTCAAAGGTCGATGCTAGAGAGGAAGCGAGAGGTCGTTTTTATAGCCAAGATCAGGGACTTAATAAAGGAACTCTGGCGGTGATGAGTCCTCTCTCTGACAAGCTTGAGGAAGAAGGTCATCTTCCAAGAGTACTTCTTCCATCTCATGTGCGAGTTGCATGAGATAATTTTTTGGTCTCACTTTACAATATATGTTGGCTTATGGGCCGGTCAATAGGCCTGGCCGTAAATATCTATATGCAAATGCTTCTCTAGATAGAATCACCAATATTAGGACTGAAAATGGATCATATATGGATCAAATACTAATATATCCATAACTATATTTGTTTTGTTTGAAGAATACATATACAAATACAAATTTTATTTGGATTCAAAAATTCATATCCATATTTATTTTAAATAAATATGGACATAAATCTGATATCGAAAATATGGATATAAATACAAGATGTAACTTGAATGATTAAACTTTATGACCATAGAATCAAATATTTTATTAAGTAGATAGTAAATCAAGTTAGTAGCATGTTAAGATGGCCATATATTTCTATTAAAATTTTATGAGTGCTATATAAAATTAAATAAGATTATAAATAAAATTGGATATTCAGATACGGATCAGATAGTTGTTTATTCACACACACACACACACACACACACACACACACATATATATATATATATATATATATATATATA
>KE506112.1:41281-57180 GCA_000441515.1 Elaeis oleifera
TGAATTTTAAGAGCAATTAGAATGATCTTGATGATCGATCATTCTAATTGTCTGAATCAGAAGAGTTCTGGTCCATCGAAAGAAGTTTCGATGATGTCGATGATGAGATCACGACATGTCTCATTACCATACGAAAATGAACCTAACTGGGTCACACAAATAAGAGTTAGGGTTGGATGTCATCAATTGAGCTAGCCCAGTTCGATTGATTTGGATTAGATCCAGTTAGGTTCAAGAAAATCGTGCTAGCACACGATTGAGCCTAACTTTCTTCTCGTGTAATCTTTTCTATCTCGACTAAGCCAAATGTGATTTGACTCACCTAGAGAACCTTGAGAAGGTTTCTCTCAGTCTGATTGGAGCCAGTCCAGCTCAAAAAGAACTTGTCCTAATTCATGAGATGAATTAAAGACAAACATCTGCTAATTCCTGTCACCTGCCATTTCCCATTTTCGGACATTGGTCAAACGTTGACCCATGGACCTTGGACTGAAGGCCACTTGGCAAGAGGTCATTGGAGAGTTTTTATGGAGTCTTCACCTACTAAATTTAGCCTCAAAGTGGTGCCATAATCAGATTGGGCTTGCACCCCAATTGGATAAAGATCAGAGTCCCATGAGATGAGAACTCTGATGCCTTGATCAACTTGGACTGTTGGGTGCCAACCTCACTGGGCTTATCCAGTGTTGGCGCCAACAGTAAGAGAGATTATGAGGATTCTCATCTGATGTGATCAGATGACATCACTCTACCAATCAAAATTTTCAAAATTAATTGAAATTTTTTGATTGATCGAATGATGTGGCACTGCGTGGCGCAGCAGGGTCTATTTAAACCCTATCTGCGCCTAGGGATAAACAATCCTGCGCCATACCCAGAAAAGCCTGAAACCCCTCTACTTCTCCACACCCCTCTGGTGCTCTCTCTCCCCTCTTTACGTCCAAGAAGTTGGGCGTCCATCTGGTGCTTATCCAAGGCGTGGTGGCGGCCTGATCAGTAGGCTGCAGCAATCTGTCGAGAAACTGCTGCTCCAACTTCAAAAGCTCTTTTGAAGAACTTTCAGATCAGATCTGGATCTGATTTTTGGAGCAAAGATTCACAAGGAGAAGATGATCTAGATCCTATTTGAGTGGATATCGGTAGAGGCCAGGCAACTGCATGGCTACGTCAGAACCTCGAGCATTGCTGCGATCATCTACAGGGTAATCAAGTTACCCTAAAGATATTTTTTATTCCTCATATTTTTAGATTTAATTTTAGATTTAATATTAGATAATAAGAATTAGATCTAATAGGTCTTAGATCTGAAATAATCATAGAATATTTTTTTTAAATATTCTGCCCCAGATCTCATTAGATCTGGAAGATCCTACGGCGAAAAAAGCTAGTTTTTCCTTCATGAATGATATTTTCAATCTTTTTATAGAATTCATAATAGTCTACATAGATGATGTTCTAATTTTTCAAAATCAATTGAACAACATATGAAACATCAAAAAACTTTTGAATCAACTATTATTAGAAATGGATTGGTAATTTTTAAAAGAAATGAAATTATTAAATAAAGATAAGATTTTTAGGATATGAATATATAATGGAACCATTAAACCAATCCACAAGTCAATAGAATTTGGAGAAATTTTTTTTGATGAAATCCTAGATAAAAAATAGCTTCAAAGATTTTTAAGAAGTTTAAACTATGTCTCAGAATATTATAAAATCCTAAAGCCTCTAACAAACCTCTTTATGAAAGACTTAAAAAATCTCCACCTATATAGAATTCAAATCATACTCAAATAGTTAAAAAATAAAAGAGCAAATTAAATCTTTACCCTACCTTCATTTGGCAGGCCCTACATTATTCAAAATTATAGAAACTGATGCCTCTAACATTGGTTATGGAGGCATTCTAAGACAAAAATATGGAAAACAAGAACAATTAGTCCAATACCATTCAGGATTATGGAACAATACTCAAAAAAAATATTCAACCATGAAAAAGGAATTACTTTTGATTATTTTATGTATCCTTAAATTCCAAAGTGATTTACTAAATCAAAAATTTTTATTAAGAGTTGATTGTCGATCTGCAAAATTCATTTTAAAGAAAGATGTTAAAAATGTGGCATCCAAGCAAATATTTACTAGATGGCAAACTATTTTATCAATCTTTGATTTTAACATTGATTTTATCAAAGAAAAAATAACTCTCTACCTAATTTTCTTCCCATGAATTCCTGTGGGAGAGTTTATCCAAAAGTGCCTCCTAAGAAAACCCTAGTTTTAGAACCTCCAACAGATAAATCAAATAACCAACCTCCAGTTGAGGACTTATCTCCCTAGGACAAATGCCATCACCAAAATCTAATCCTCCAAAACAATTATCCTAGCACAAAATTGTTACAAAACAAGAAGAGCAAAAAATTCCATTTGAGAGTTATTCAAACCTATCCATAGAAGAACTAGCCAACCTATCAAAGGCAAACCCAGCCTTAATGAGTATAGAAATTTTTCAAAAAGTAGTTGAAGAGACTTCTCAAAAAACTCTTCAACAAATGAATTTGAAACAAAATTGATAATGAGAATTTTTGATCCCACGCCAATCCAAAGTTTTCTAGAAAATCCTCCTTTTCAAAATATATTGACAAAAATCAGCAACAGTTAATCCTCACTATAAAGGATGAGTATTTTTGCAAAAATCCCTAGGAAAGTAATAGAAAAAATCTTTCCATATGGATGGCACTTTCAGCCACAAAACCCTAAAACACAAAATACTATGAATATATTTTAACAGACACAAATTCTATGGCTTTTAAACATCATAAAGATAAGATAAATCCATTAGAAATTACACACTCATCAACACAAATTCTTAAAGTCTTAACACCAATAGACTGGAATGATAATCCTAGTAGTTTTAAAAGACTTTCTCAAAATTTTGATCCTCAAATTTTCAACTATTGGGACTACCAAAATGCATGGTATCTTGCATTTCTTTTCAAAAACAATGAATTTAAACATTCATAGTTCTTCTATTTTAAGATAGGAGTATTATATAAATTTTCTTATTAGTTTTTCAATTGGTAGGAATATTTGGACCAACTACTGAAATCCTACCATCTCCTGTCCAAGAAGGCTTTGAAGCCTATTGCAAAAACTACCAACCAGACCTCAAAAAGCAAAAATTTCCATTCCTACTTAATTTCTTCTCCCAGTTTGCCTTATCATAGATTACTTACTGGGAATATAGTCTTATTCAGAACCATCCACTCTCTACTACCCTTGGAAGAAATTTAAATAAAATGGTGGCAAGAATTCAACCCTGAGAAGGCCACCAAACCCAAAGTTCTTGAATGGATTTCCAACAATCTCAAAATTTACTTGCAGATAACCCTTCTACTGCCAGATTCCTTCAACAAAAACTTCCACCAGTTCAACTAGCAGAAGCCAAGTCTAGATTAGAATATAAAAACTTCTTCTTGAATCCCTTGCTTAGATCGAAGAAGAAGAAGAAACTGAATCCTCCTCTAAATCAAGTTCCAGTTCTTCCTCACCCGAACGCTCCCAATACTACAACTCTACATGAGTGATTATCTCCAAGAGTTACGCTCCCTTCATCCATCCTGGTGTATGTAGCGAACCAAAATTGGTTTGGAGTGTAGTGATGCGAATAGGTTGAATCCAGGATCCATACATCTGTGTATTGCCTATGACTATCTGATACCACCAAGAGGTCATCCTCCACCTCACTATTAGCTACCGTACTCAGTGCATCAGATCCTCCCTTATCTCCCTTCTTGTTCTTCCACAGTAGGCAATCTCATTTGAATACCTGATCTCGTTGCACTTGTAGCACCTGGCATCTTTTCTGCTCGTGCTCTTCTGAGTCTTTGACCGTCCCCTTGACTTGCCTCTTTTCTTCCTCTTCCTGATCTCTCCCTCACAGCCAAACCTTTCTGGAGAGTACCTTTTTTGGTTAATTTCTCCCGCTATTCATTGGACCGCAGCACCGAGACCATATCTTCATACTCCAGGGTCTCCTTGCCGTAGAGCAGTGTCGTCACCAACGGATCATAGGAAGGGGCAGTGAGCATAGCAGTAGCAATGACTTATCTTTCTCCTCTATCTTCACCCCAATGTTCAGCAACTCATTACACATCTGGTTGAATTTCTGGATATGACCCAAGACATCTTCTCCTTCTTGCATTCGAAGGCTGTACAATCTCTTCTTCAACATCAGCTTGTTGCACATATTTTTTCTCATATACATGGCATGCAACTTCGACCACAAATCTTTTTGGATCCTTTTCTCTAACACTGAATAGACCACCACATCCGCCAAATATCCTCTAATCACAGAACAAGCCTTCTTCTCCAAGGACATCCACTGACGATCCATCATCCCTTCAAGTTTCTCCTCCAATACCAAATCTAGATCTGCTTGAACTAGAAGATATTCTACCTGAACTTTTCACATGATAAAGCATTCTTTTCCATCAAACTTCTCAAAATTAACTTCATTTGCTTCCCATGGCTGGATCCAAACCAAAACACAACAAAACTCCAAGGAATTTGAGAAATACCTTGATAGGGTTCTTGCTGAAATTTCAATCTTTGAAGATTTTTAACTTCTGAAGTCTTCTTCTTTCTCCACACAATCCGTGCTCTAATACCAATTATTGGAGCAACTTTCTTAGGTTATGGATATCAAGAAACAGCAAGGATCAGGTCGTGAAGGTTCTTGAAGGCCAGCAACACAGCAACACAAAAACAGCCTTCAAGATTTCAGCAGCCTTGTAAACCTATTGGTAGGACTTTCTTCATCGATTCGAATCATTTCTCTTATAGATCTAAAATCTTTCTTTTGGGATCTGGAAGCACCCTTGATGAGGCCTCTAAAAAGCAAAAGATGAGGGCATAAAACTCCTCTTGGGTGGCCAAGAGGGGGTGCACAAAAGGGGGCTTGCACAAAGGAGGGCACTAGAAATCCTAGCGCCTCCTTTCTTTCCTTTTTAGGATTGGCGGCCATGCAACCCTAGGGTTTCTTGGTGCTAGAACATGGAGAAGACCAGAGAGAGGAAGAAAGATAGATAAAGTTAGGAAGAAATAATTTGTATTCATTCGCTTTATCGAATCAGAATACAATATATCTTTATATATAGGGTCAACATGACCCAATCCAAAAACTCTCCTCGCTAACTTAATATAAGATTGCGCTCACCCAAGCCCATGTACACCCATGACTTGATCTAATCTCATAATCTTGGACTCAATATTAGCTTAAATATAAGTTAGCCCCTCAAGGCCCAAAACCTCTAAACCTCAAGATCCAAAAGACTAACAGCCTTTCATCCTAGGGCCCAAACTAGCCCTAGAAACCCCATGACCACCTCATGAACTTTAGACCTTGGCCTTAGCCTTGATCTCCTGAGCCTTGGGAGTACCACATAAGGCCCAACAATCTCCACCTTGGTGCCCCAAGGCCTCAGCCAACTCCATCCTATCCATCAAGTACATCAGTGTCACATAATTTTGAAAGCTGTCCCGTGAAAGTACCTTCGTCAGTACATCCGTTGGATTCTCCTTAGTGTGGATCTTCACCAGCTCCACTTTGCCTTCTTCTATAAGCTCTTTGATTCGATGATACCTGATATCGATGTGCTTCATCTTCACATGCTAGACAGAGTTCTGTGCAACTAACAGTGCACTCTGACTGTCGTAGTGTACCCTGACGGTCTCCTGTGCAAGGTCCATCTTCAATGCCAAACCCTTCAACCATAGAGCCTATTTCACTGCCTCCGTAACACCAATGTACTCCACCTCAATCATGGATAAGACCGTGATGGGCTGCAAGCACGATCTCTATGAAACGGGACCTCCAAACAAGCTAAATATAAAACCTATCATCGACCGTTGGGTGTTCATGTCTCCACCAAATCTGCATCCACAAACCTTCCTATCAACCCCCAAGCCTCTTTGGATGTGTTAGAGAGTCCCTAAGCACCTCCTCACTATCTGAAGAAGATGCCGACTCCAACAATATCCATCAAGTACCTGAAGATCTCCTTCAGTGCTCACCAGTGCTCCCTACCAGGCTGCGCCATGAACCTGCTGACCTGACTTACTGCATAGGCGATATCTATCTACAATACACTATGATATACATAAGACTCCCACACTAGAAGCATTTGGCATTTTCTCCATCTCCTGAGTCTTCACCTCAATTTGTGGCGACATCATCTTCGAGAGTCTAAAGTGCCCGACAAGTGACAGCTCTACCGGTTTCGCTTCCTTCATCCCAAATCTCTCCAAGACTTTCTTGATGTAATCTTCTTGAGATAAATGCAGCACCCTCTTGGCTCGATATCTAAATATTTTCATGCCTAAGATCTTCTTTGCAAGCCTCAAATCCTTCATCTCAGGCTTTCGAGACAAGGCTGCCTTCAGTTCCTGCACAACCTTCCTGCTCTTGCATGCTATAAGCATATCATCCATATACAAGAGTAGGAACATCCTAGACCTATCCTCCAAAGATTTAATATAAACATAAGAGTCATACTTGCATCTGAAAAGCCTAATGCTCCTCATATAAGAATCAAACCGCTTGTACTATTGCCTCGGTGACTGCTTCAGTCCGTACAGTAATTTCTGCAACAAACAGACTTTTTCTTCTGCTCCTGATTCATAGAACCTAGGTGGCTGCTCCATGTAGATGCTCTCCTCCAGATGTCCAGGGAGGAAAGCCATCTTGTCATCCATCTACTCCAGCTCTAAGTCCTGAGCTGCTATGATGCTTCGTAGCACCCTGATGGAAGTATATCTGACAACGGGATAGAAAACCTCGTTGAAGTTGATACCTTCCTTCTGAGAATATCTCTTGGCCACTAGCCTCATCTTGTACCTGATACCTCCTTGCTCCAAAGGCCCCTCCTTGCATTGGTAAACCCACTTGCAACCAATGGATTTCTTCCTTGTGGCAACTGCACCAATCGCCAAGTCTCATTTTTATGGAGAGACTGCATCTCCTCAGATATTTTTTGGACCCACCTCTCTCTGTCCTGACTCTCCATAGCCTCCTTATAGGTGTAGAGATTCCCATTCACTATCATCAGGGCATATGACATTGTCTTCTCCAAGCAATATCATTCTGGTTTCTTGACGTTCCTTTTAGGCTTGTGCAGTGCAATCCCGATGTCTGTCCTAGGTCCAGCTTATTTCTGTTGGATCTCTTGGCTTCTTTCATCCATCTGAACTCTCTCAATCTATAGAGACACCTTGGGAGAGTATTCCATCTAAATATCAAGTCCTCTCGATGCACCTACAAGTGGCAAATAGAATAGGATGTTAGTTGTCCAGCACTGCCCTGCTGGACCTCCTGTTGCTCCTTCATGCCATCTCGCCTTTGGAGAACTGAGTTTTATCGAAGGTGACATCTCCATTGATGATGACCTTCATCTCCAAGAGATCCCATAGCCGATATCCCTTAACTCTTCATGGATATCTCAAGAACACTATCTTCCATGACCTGACATCCAATTTGCTCCGCTCACCAATATTGATGTGCACAAATTCCGTGCATCCAAACACCCTTAGATGGCTCAGCCCAATCTTCCTTCCAAACTATTTTTCTTTGGAATACCACCATCTAACTTAGTGTGAGGTGACCGATTCACCAAATAACAAGCTATATCTATAGTATCAACCCAGAATGCCTTAGGAAGCCCTGCCTGTAGCCTCATACACCATGCCTTTTCCATAAAGATTCTGTTCATCCTCTCGGCCGCCCCATTTGATTGAGGAGTTCCTCTGATCGAGAAGTATCTTTTGATGCCACACTCCTCACAAAAAATTTGAAACTCCTTACTAGTGTACTCTCTACTATTATCGGACCACAGACACTTCAAGCTCCGACCTATCTCCTTCTTCACCTCAGTTTTCCACACCTTAAATTTGGTGAAGACTTTCAATTTCTCCTTCATGAAGTAGATCCATACCTTTCTCAAGAAATTATCCATGAAGGTCAAGAAGTATCTCACCCTATTCTGACTGAAATCGGGATCGGTCCCCACACATCAGTGTGAACTAGTTCTAGTGAGGCTGCACTGCGGGCTGAACTGATGGCAACTTGCACTCTTCTCTATTTTTCATCTGACATGACTCATATACCTCTGAGATACCTCCATTCAGATCTAGAATTAGATCATGCTTTCTCAGCTCCTTCATCCCACGATCTCCCATGTGGTTTAGACGATAGTGCCACAACCGATGAGCCCCCTGCTGGTCCTACGCTACTGCTGCTACATCAATTTTTAGTCACCACAGATCCTTCTATCCTGTAGAAGTTGTTCTCTATCCTCCTATCTCTCATCACTACCATAGCTCCATTTGAGATGTTCCACACCCCACTTCTGGCATGACCGCTGAAGTTGTAGCCGCTCTGCTCTAGGTAATCCAATGACATGAGATTCTTCTTCAGATTAGGGACGTGCTTCACATTAGTGAGAGTCTGCACCATTCTATCAAACATCCTCACCCAAATGCTCCCAATACCAGTAACTTAACTTGGATGATCATCTCCAAGTGTCATACTTCCTTCATCCGTCTTGGTGTATGTAGCGAACCAAGACCGGTTTGTGTAGTGATGTGAATAGGCTGAGTTCAGGCTCCATACATCTGTGTATTGCCTATGACCATCTGATACCACCAAGAGGTCATGCTCCATCTCACTATCAACTATTGTACTCAGCACATCAGATCCTCCCTTATCTCTCTTCTTGTTCTTCTACTGCGGGCAATCTCATTTGAAGTGTCCGATCTTGTTGCACTTGTAGCACCTGGCTCCCTTCCTGCTTCTGCTCTTTCGAGACTTTGACCATCTCCTTGACTTGCCTCTTTCTTTTCTGTTCCTAATCTCTCCCCCACAGCCAAGCCTTTCTGAGGAGCACCTTCCTTGGTCAACTTCTCCCACTGTTCATTGGCCGCAGCACCGAGACCATGTCTTCATACTCTAGGATCTCCTTACCGTAGAGTAGCATCGTCACCAATAGATCATAAGAAGAAGGCAGCGAGCATTGCAGTAGCAATGACTTATCTTCCTCTCCATCTTCACTCCAATGTTCAGCAACTCATTGCATACTTGGTCGAATTTCTAGATGTGACCCAAGATATCTCCGCCTTCTTGCATCTGAAGGCTGTACAGTCTCTTCTTCAACATCAGCTTACTGCACATATTTTTTTTCCATATACATGGTATGTAACTTCATCCACAAACCTTTCGGAGTCCTCTCCTCTAACACTAAATAGTGTGCCGCATTCGCCCAACATCTTTTAATCATAGAACAAGCCTTCTTCTCTAGGGACATCTACTGATGATTTGTCATCCTTTCATACTTCTCCTCCAATGCCAGATCCAGATCTGCTTGAACCAGGAGATCTTTTACCTAATTTTTATATGAAATTTTTTTTTCCAATCAAACTTCTCAAATCAGCCTTTATGTTGCTTTCCATGGCTGGATCCAAACCAAAAACACAACAAAACTCCAAGAGATTTGAGAATACCTTGACAGGGCCTTTGCTGAAATTTCAGCGCACCTTTGAAGATTTTCAACTTCTAGAGTCTCCTTCTTTCTCCACACAATTCATGCTCTGATACCAATTATTGGAGCAACTTTTCTAGATTGTGGATGTCAGAAAATAGTTAGAATCAGATCATGGAGATCCTTAAAGGCCGGCAACACAGCAACACAAAAACAGCCTTCAAGATTTCAGCAGTCTTGTAAATCCTGTCGGCAGAATTTTTTTCATCAATTCGAACCTTTTCTCTTTCAGATCTAAAATTTTTTTTGAGATCTAGAAGCACCCTTGATGAGGCCTCCAAAAAGCAAAAGATGGGGATGTGAAACTCCTCTTGGGCAGCCAAGAGGGGGCGCACAAAAGGGGGTTTGCACAAAGGAGGGCGCTAGAAATCCTAGCACCTTCTTTCTTTCCTTTTTAGGATTGTAGGCCAAGAAACCCTAGGATTTCTTGCTGCTAGAACATAGAGAAGATCAGAGAGAGGAAAGAAGAGAGAGAAAGTTAGGGAGAAAATAATTTTATATTCATTTCCTTCATCAAGGTAGAATACAGTGTATCTTTATATACAGGATCAATGTGACCCAACCTGAAAACTCCCCTGGCTAATTTAATATAAGATTGTGCTCACCCAAACCCATGTACACCCATGACTTGACCCAATCTTATAATTTTAGATTCAATCCTAGCTTAAATATAAGTTAGCCCCTTAAGGTCCAAAACCCGAACCTTAAGATCCAAAAGGCTGACAACCTTTCGTCCTAGGGCCCAAACTAGCCCTAGAAACTCCATGACCATCTCATAGACTTTGGACCTTGGCCTTAGCCTTAGTCTCCTGACCCTTGGGAGCACCACATAAGGCTCAACATTGAGAATATCTCAACCGAGCAATAATATAAGCCAGTAAGGAAGTGTTCCACCAAAAATCTCTTCTGTCTTGTAACTCCTTCTATTATTCAAAAACCTTGTATCCAAAACCCTTGTCATAATATAGTCCATTATGGAAAAACCCTTTAGATTAGGATTCAAAACTTTGTACATATTCAAAATTTATTTCGAATTTGTATCCTAAAAGGCTTCAGCTGGAGAAAATGAAGCAAGCTCCCTGAAGTTATCTTGTATCCCAAATCCTTATATCCAAAGCTTCCTACCGTGTAAGCCTTCAAATGTTCTTCAAATATTTTTCAATACAAATGAAGTTTTACTTTTGTTCATCTAATTTCAATGTTATTTCAATTTTGCTTTAAATTTGTTTAATTTCAAAAAATTATGTTCAAATCTGTTTAGCATCTCTCTAAGAATGCTTCATTTCATTCTGCAAAAGTTACTATTCTTGCGGCAAAATACTACTTTGCAAAAATACTGTTTATGTTTCTTTCTAAATAGTTAAGATGTTTCCTTTAAATAGTTAAGGTCTTGTTAATGTATTATTTTGTTACTATTTTGTTCTCGCAAAAACACTATTAAAATACTATGTAGATACTATGTAAATATGAACTCTTAATCAAAATTTTAAAACAAAAAATTGCAATGGTTAGAATAAGTAGGTAACCTTTAGTATAGGTTAGCTAATGAAAAACTTTGAAAATAAAATTAAAAATTAAAAATTATAATGATTAGGATAAATAGGTAACCTTTAGTATATGTTAGCTAATGAAAAACTTTAAAATAAAAACTAAAACTAAAAAATTAAAAATTATAATGATTAGGATAAATAAGAAACTTTAGTATAGGTTAGCTAATAGGTTAGCTATTATAGAATTAGTAGTTAAAGATGTATATAAGATAGACAACCTTTAGTTTAGGATAGTTACAAATATAGGATTAGGTTTAGAATAGATGTAGTATAAATGATTTAAGATAGAATTAGGTTTAGAATAGATGGTTTAATTGATCTGTGCTCTATATCTTGTACCTTAAGTGGCTTATGGTTGTAAAGATCTCGAACCTGAGCTTAGGTCTTGGAAGGTCTGGATTTTAGATCATAGTTAATCTGTGATCTATTAGTAGTATCTTGGGGGGCCTCACTCTCTGATATCTTAGAATGAGCAAGATCCTATTTATAGATTCCAGAATATTTATCCTAGGATAGATTACTATGATTCCTCCTTTAACTAGGGGGCTCCCTCAGATCCTGATCCCGATCTCATGGTATCAAAGCCCAGGAGCGAGAAGTAGTATAGGATAGGTCTCGGTCAGATACTCAGGCTTGGTCTAAGGAGTAGTAGATGTATTTTTAGTAAGAACCTTTAGCTTAGTCCGAGGAGCATAATGGTCGTATCGGGTAGAACCTAAGCTTGATTTGAGGAGCATAAGGGTCGTATCAGATAGTGGCTTTATCGTTGGGGGTACCTCTGGGTGTTGGGTTGCCGCAAAGACATGTCGAGCCGATCATAGGCCGTGAGGAAAGGTCGCTTCTAGGTAGAAGACTAGTAGTCTCCAAAGAACCCTTCCTTGTCTCCCTTGGTAAGGTATCTATCTCAGATTCTCCAGTGTTAAGTCTCCTAAGGTAGGTTTCTATCTCAGATCTTGCTGTGTTAAGTCTCCTAAGAAAGGTCCACTTATCAAGATCTTCTCTTATTAAGTCTCCTAAGATGAGTTTCTTATTTTAATCTTCCTCTACTGATCCTTCATCCCAGGAGTTGGTATTGTAGCTAAGGCAAGGCTCTAGCAGAGTATCCTAGGAAAAATTGGAGATAGATAATCCAAATCTAGGTGGGTGGTTAGGAATCTTCTTAGTAATTAGGTAGCTTACCACCTTCTTAGTAATTAGGTACATAGATACCTTCCCAGTAGCTAACCTCTCCATAGTTAGTCTCCGTACTCTGAAGATATAATAGATACAATTTAGAAGATAGCCTAGTAGACTATGACCAAATAGAATATGATTACCAAACAAATCAATCAGATGATGATTGTGAGGATATACAAAGAGCAGATGATGATTCTCAAGATGATATTCAATCCCTCCAATCTAATGATGAAAATGATAATCAATCTCAAAATTAATACTCTTGATACTATTCAATCTCAAACTTTGAATATAGAATGAACCCTACAATTAGCCAAAGGTCAATCTCCAAAATTAAACCCAATCCATCAAATCCAAACCAAATCATCAAAATAAATCCTTACCTTACCCTAGCAAAATCAATGCTGAATTCATCATAGATGAAAATCTACTGAACAAAGAATTCTATGCTAACTATAACAAACTAAAAAAGCAATAATTTTTCAATTTTTATAATGAAACCCAAAGAAATGAAATTCAATCTCGCTATTATGCTTTCATGAAATCAATCAGAAGTCATATAAGATTTTTTGATTGGCATGATCAGCCAGAAAAAATTAGTATAGAAGAAGATAGTGAGATCAAAAACGATAATAATAAATGCAATTGCTTAAGCACCAAAATACTAGTTATTGGAAAAAGGTAAGGCAGGGTTATAAAATATCTCTGCCCACACCTGCAAAAATACAAAGGAACTCAACCTGAGGATTCCCCTTCCAAAACTAAGCCTTTAACTACTAATGAAAATAATACTAAAATATAACAAATCAAGATTCTAATACAGAAGAAAAGTCTGAAACCACAACTCACTCAAAAGACCTATCCGAACAAGTGAATAACCTTCAAAACACTCTAAACTTAGAACATTCAAAAAACAAATCAGAAAAAAGACCCTCTAGAAGAAATTAATTCTCTAGAAGAAATCAATCCTGAAATAGGAATTCAGAATACGGTTCAAGCTCTTGAACCTAATTCTTACAAACTTAGTTTGAAATCTTTTAAACAAATTTTGAACTATATAATATAAATCTACAAAAATTCTGGCCAAACTTACCATGGAATTACCTTGGAATTAAAATCATACTAAAACCCTTTGGACCCTAGGAACCCTAAAGTAATATTACAAAACCACTTATCTTTATGATAAACCCAAATAAGAAACTACTTACAAATCTAAAACACCCAAAAACAATAAGATCAGAACAATATCTCCTTGTCCACGTATCTATAAAAAGGCAAAATATTTCATTAAATCAACTACCTTATTGTTAGGATACAAAACCTTAAAATTCCTTCAATCTAACAAAGAAAGTAATAAGAGAACTTGTGAACAACATCCTGAACAAAGAAAAAATATTATTCAAAATAGTCTCATTAAAAGAAGACATTAAGCTTAGTATCAAATTTCAATCCTCAACTAGACCTCTGTGGAAACCCCCTTGGAAGTTCAAAAGAAAAGAGAAGAACTTAGAAATAAGACCAAAACACAAAAATTTTTGGCTCATTCCAAATTTTCTCAATACGCCTAAGGAATTTGAAACTTTCCAAAAGAAATCAATAACCATGTAAAAAGAATCCCAAAAAATATATAAAGAAAAAGAAATCCTCCAAGAAGATGAAACCTCAAAATTCTCTAGGGAAATAATAATTACTCTACTAATAGATGATTTTTGGATAGATACCCTAGCCCTGATTGATTTTGAAGTAGATTCAAATTTTATCCATGAAAAGTTAATTCCCATAAAATCTCTTCAAAAAATAAAGAAAAGCTAGCATCTACAAGTAGTCCAGATCTCGAATATAAGCTGACAATATATGTCTCAAAACCTCCTTCATTCCAACCAAATATCTCAATTAGTAATCTTAGGAAATCCATTTCTCAATCTCATAAACCCTTTTATATTGATGAGAAAGGAATCAAAACCTAACTCTTAGAATAAACTTAGATTTTAGATTTATCAATCTACTCTCCAAAATTAGTATAATTAGACAAACTTAGCAAAGAAAATAAAAGAGCCCAACTTTCGATCAAACAACAAAGGATTAAACTCTGGAATAAAACACAAAAAATATTACCTCTTGAACTTCAAAATATCATTCTTGAAAAAATCCTCCAACCCAATGAAATTAAAGAAATACTTAGGAATCTTAGTGAATACCTCGTAATGGACTGGTGTTGGCCAAAACTCAATTTTCCAAACATAAATATAAAGCCTTCCAATACTGTAGTTAAAGCCCTATATAAAGGATTAGTCAAAATAGCCTCTACAAATTGTAGCTACCTCTTTAATATATTCCCCAAAATATTCTCCATAGCCCTAGAATAACTTGAAAAAATAGAGAAACAATAGATATGTCAATTTATAGTGGAATAGAAGAAAGAAGGATAGCTGAAACTATATATCCCTTACAAATTTATTATCTCACTCAATTCTCTTAAAGAGGTTGGAATCCATTTACAGCCAATTCCATAAAAGATAATCCACTCAAATTTATAGAAGAATGTGACATTGAAGAATATGTAATTGCTGACTATTTAGATGTCTTCAGAGAAGCTAGAAGGTTGAAAAACAAAGTGTTGGACTAATGGTAGAATATGGGCAGTAACAGATCTAATTATGCCAAATCTGTTAGATGTGTGCCTGGATGCCAGATTGGCTGACACATTCTTGTACAAATCTAAGGGTAATTTATAATTTTGATTATAAATGAATAAAAGGATTATTTACTATCACATTGTGTACATTATGTCTGTGATCCATCTTTTAAGTTAGTAGAAATATTAATTCATATTTTCAAGAGTTGAAATTTAAGGCATGAATTTACATAACTAACTCATAAACAGCTCCTGACCATAGGATCATCATGAGGATGGTGATCGATCTGGAAGGTTAGTGTACGATCATTTTCTTAGGATAGATATGTCTTGAGTCTACAGTGTGGAGACACCGAAGCAAGAGTACAGGTATTCATTGAGAACGAGAGTACTGAGCGTGACCATCTCGAGCAGTCATAAGGAAGTCTACCTTCTCATCCATGACTAGCTTGATGCTGCAGCTGTGTGTCTAGTTCTTTGACCTGAGGTGCATCGACAGTTCATCTTGAGTCTGTTATAGTTTGACTACACCATAACTCGGTCTCCTAGCTATTCGAAATCCTGAGATGTATATTGGCTGTAGCATATTCATTATAGGAATCAAATCACACCAAGATGGGATCTATCAACCTCGATAGATGAGAGGAGTAGTCCTATGATGATCGAAAGATCGAGTCCTTAAGCCCATGGCCATGGCAGAGTGAAATAATAAAAAAATTTCCATTGGATTTTACATCGGACTCGGATCGATCGATTGATTCATATGACTGATGTTAGATTTGATGAGTTCACCTTAACCCTAATTCAGTTGGGACTCATGATAGAGGAACTCAATCACATAGGTAGCTGCACCGAGAGGTTCGTCTTCATTTCTGATGGGTTGCCACCATATACTGCTAGGTATCATTGGTGAATTTTGGGAGCAATTAGAATGATCTTGAT
>KE506112.1:135356-156167 GCA_000441515.1 Elaeis oleifera
GGAGTCCAGATGGGACCGGCTCTTGTAGAAGCTCGGCTGAAGCCGCCTGCAATAGAAGTTCGGAAAGAATTCGTTTACAATAGAAGCTCGGATGGGGGCTTACAGTAGAGATCCGACGTGGATCGTTCGTAGTAGGAGCTCGGAGTAAGCCGTTCGCAGTAGAAGCTCAGGGCAGAGGTCCGGCTCTTGTAGGAGCTCGGGGTAGAAGTCCGGCTCCCGTAGGAGCCCGGATGGAGTCCGGTAGCAATAGGAATCTCTCCTTGGGGGAAGTTCGGCCGTTGACGAAGTCTGGGGAAAGTTCGAAAAGTATTTGCTTACAGTAGAAGTTTGGAGTAGAGGTCTTACAGTGGAGATCCGATGCGGACCGCTCGAAGTAAGAGCTCGGAGCGGTGGTCCGGCTCCCGTAGGAGCCCGGAGCGATGGTCCGGCTCCCGTAGGTGCCCGGAGCAGAGGTTCGGCTCCCGTAGGAGCCTGGAGCAGAGGTCCGTTGTAGAAGTCCGGATGAAGCCCACTTGCAATAAAATTCGGGGCAGAAACCCGGCTCTCTCAGGAGCTCGGGCGAAATCCAGAAGGCAGTTGTCCGCTGTAGGAGCCCGGAGGCCATTGTAGAAATCTGCCGTTGGAGAAGTTCGACCGTTGTTGTGAAACCCGGCGGCAGAGGAGTCCGGAAAAGATGCCGCGCAAAGTCAGAAGGTCCCGGAGGGCTGGCCTCTTGCGAACTTCGACTGGGGTATTTATACCCAACAAATAACATCATCAAAACTCTTTTCGATGGATCAAAATTTTTTCAACTCAGTCAATTAGAATTATTGATCATCGAATAATTATTATTAGTCCTATAATCCATTAGTGACACCTAACAGTATGTAGCGGCAATCCAGCAAAACTAAAAGACGAACCTCTAGATGCGGTTACCAAGTGATTCGGTTCTTCTATCGTGAGTCCCGATAGAATTGAGGTCAAGGTAAACTCATCAAACCTCATATCTGTCATATGGTAGAATCAATCGATTCGAGTCCGATATGAAATCCAATAGAAACTCTTTTCTATCTTTCACACTGCCATGGCCATGGGCTTTTGGACTCAATCTCATGATTTACATAGGATCGCTCCTCCTCTATCAGGGTCGATAGATCCCATCTTGATGCAATCTAATTCCTACAATGATCATACTGCAGCCAACATACACCTCAAGACTCCGTAGAGCTAGGAGATCAAGTTATGATGTAGTCCAACTACAGCACCCTCAAGATGAACTATCGATGCATCTCAGGTCAGAGAACTAAACACGCAACTACAACTATGAACATGTCACCAACGAAAAGGTAGATATCCTTGTGACTATTCATAAATGGTCACACTCAATATCTTTATTCTTAACGAACATCGTACTTTTATTCTGGTGTCTCTACATTGTAGACTTAAGACTCGTCTATCTGAAATAAGTGATCATATTCTGGATCAATCACCATCCCCATGATGATTCTATGATTGAGAGTAATCTATGAGTTAACTAAGATTAGCACCTATCTCAAATTCTCAACCTTTGAGAATATGTATTATCTTACCTATTAACCCAATGGATGATTCATGGACACTATTAAATATAATGTGAATAGAAATAATCTAATTTTATTAATATCAAAGTTAAATTACAAATTATGTCCTAAAAGTATTTTACAAGTGTCAACCAATCTGGCTTCTAAGGCATACATCTAACAGGATTATCCTGGCTAAGATTTTACTGAATTGAAACGCAGTGATGCATTAACTCCTACTTATTTGGAGGGGTCAATCTCATCTTGACTCACACACCGACTACCATAAGTACTTGACTGTGCCCAAAAATCTTCCATCACTGAATTAAAAATTTAGATAGTCCAACAGCAAAGTACAGTAAGTTGCTTGCAAGTCACTGTGGTGATCTCAGATCGGAAGGACACTTATACCCATATCCCTTCGGAGTAACTCTTAACAGCAGAGTGCTTCGAAATTGATTACGTTCAGTAAAATATACTCCTATAGCTCACCTGCATGGCATACCAATTCTCCACACTCTTTGGTTACGAGGATAACCAATTTATATGGCACACAATGACCTACACTTGATATAGCTATCATCCTAGTAATAGCATATCATTTGGTCATGAACACATTTAAAGACTAAACGATAAGTCCTCCTTTATTGATTCTAAATAGTCCTAAGGACTTCATTGCAACACAGGAATTCATAAAAGAAGATGTACAACTTGTGATAAAAAATATCAAATAATATTATTAATTATAATTCATATACAAATTATACACAACAGCACAACCATCAACAGGCTGATGATTGATCTTGGGACATAATTTCAATAACTTTCACTTGGACTAAAGCCAATCGCTACAGTATCGTATATCTATCTTCGATTTATGATCTTCAAACTTTTTGACATCGAGAGGGTTTTAGTGAATGGATCGGTCGTGTTCTCTTTTCTATCGATCTTCTGAAGCTTAAAGTCACCTCGATCCATAATCTCTCAGATCAAGTGGTAGCAGTACAGAATGTGCTTGGTGTGCTGATGGGATTTCGTTCTTTCGCTTGAGCAATGGCTCCAATACTGTCGCAGTATAACAAAATAGGACCATCCAGGAAGGATGCCACTTCGAGCTCACCGATGAACTTCTACAACCATACAGCTTCCTTCGCAGCATCAAATATCGTAATATATTCCATCTCGTAAGTAGAGTCAACCACGATGTGCTGCTTAGAACTTTTTTCATAGATTGCTCCACCGTACAAGATAAATACATATCCTGACACGCTCTTGCTATCATCATGATCTGATTAAAAATTAGAATCTATAAACCCCATGAGTTTTAAGTTAGATTCTCCATAAATGAGCCACTGATCCTTAGTATTTTTCAAATACTTAAGGATGGTTCTTTACGACCTTCTAGTGGTTCTCATCTAGATCGGATTGGTATCTACTCACTATCCCTAGTGAGTATGCCACATCAGGTCTCATATATGTCATAGCATACATAATAGATGCCACTGTCGAAGCATATAAAATTTTACTCATATGCTCTCTCTTGAGTTGTCGGACAATCCCTCTTCAAGAGAGAAATTTCATAATCCATCGGAAGATAGCCTTTCTTAAAATTTCTATGCTTAACCATTTTAGAATAGTATCAATATACGTAGACTGGGATAACCCAAGCAATCTCTTAGATCTATCTTAATAGATTTTCATCCCTAAGATGTAGGATGCTTCTCCCAAGTCCTTCATAGAGAACTGTGACGTCAGTCAAACCTTTATTCTCTATAATACAGGGATATCATTCTCGATTAAGAGAATGTCATCCATATATAAAATAAGAATACCATCATAAAATTATTAATCTATTTATATATGCAGGGTTCTTCTCCATTCTTAATGAAGCCATACATTCTAATCACCTTATCAACATATATGTTCCAACTCTGAGATGCCTACTTCAGTCCATAAATAGACCTCTAAAGTTGCACACCTTAGACTCATCTGTGAATATGAAACCTTAAGGTTGTATCATATACATCTCTTCTTCTAGCTATCCATTTAGGAAAGTAGTTTTCATATCTATTTACCAGATTTCATAATCCAGATGTGCTACTATCGCAAGCATGATCCAAATGGATTTGAGTATTGTCACAGAAAAAAATATCTCATCATAGTCAATACCATAATGCTGATGATAATCCTTGATAATCAGACAGACTTTATAGGTCTCCACCTTCCAGTCTGCACCCCTCTTCCTTTTGAAGATCCACTTACATCCTATGAATTTTATCCCTTCATGTGGGTCAACCAATGTCCATACATCATTGATCTTCATGGACTCTATTTTGAATTTTATGACTTCAAGCCACTTATCAGAGTCGGACCTCTACATTATATCCATATAGATGATTGGATCCTCATTGTTCTCATCAAGTTCAACAGGATCACCATTCTAAATCAAAAAATCATAGTATCTGTCCGACTGATGTGGTATTCTACCGGATCTCCTCAAAGATATCTCCACAGCATGTTTTGAATTTGATCTAATCAAATCCAACTCTATGAGTTTACTAGATTGTGTCAGTTCTTCTAACTATTAAATTTTATTAAATTCAACCTTAGAGGCATTAATTTCTTTCTCAAAAATTTTTTTCTAAAAAGACTATCCTATTGTTGACAAACATTTTTGGTTCATCAATAACGTAGAAGTAATACCCCTTAGTCTCTTTTGGATATCCTATAAATAAATATTTGTCAGACCTAGGTCCAAGCTTGTCTGTTTTCAAACATTTGACATAAGCTGGACACCCCAAACCCTATGATGAGAGAGCACTAGCTTACATCCAGTCTACATCTCATGTGATATTTTATTTACAGACTTACTCAAAATTTTATTCAATAAATAATAAGTCAATTTGAGTGCATATCTTCAAAAGAAGATCGACAGACTTGCAAAGTCCATTATGGATCGAACCATGTCTAACAGGATTCGATTTAATACTCTTTTCAGTTTATTTTCTACCTCATTACGAAATCGTTAGAATATTTCAAATGATTCAGACTTATGTATCATTAGATAGACGTACCCATACCTCGATAGATCATCTGTGAACGAATAAAGTAGTAATATCTACCTCTAGCATTTATGTTCATAGGTTTATATACATCAGTATGTATTAGACCTAGAGTTCATGGCTCGTTCATCTTTTCTAATAAAAGGTGATTTGGTCTTAAGGAGACAGAACTCACAAGCTGAAAGTGATTCACAATCACCAATTTCAAGAATTTTCTCTTGAGTCAACCTGTTTATTCTATTCTTATTAATATGACCTAACCTATAGGCCAAAGATAGATATCCAACACATCATCTACTCTAGGGAGTTTGCCGGACGTGTACACTACACTAATAGGCTATAATAATGTATAAATTTTATTATTTAATTATTCATTAAAATAATAATATCATTTAAAATAATATTACAAAAAAAATTTATTGATATTTCATAACCATTCATGGCCAAATGGCATACAAAGATAATATTCAATAAAAATGAAGGACAATAGTGACATTCACTAAAAATAACTACATTTGACTTAAATATAAGCATGACCATCCCTGATGCTAGAACTCGAATTGGTCTTCCATCTCCAACATTAAGAAATCTCTCGCCTTCTTCAAATCTTCTACTGACTTGCAGACTCTGCAATAAATTGCATATATTAAAGGGTTTACAGTATCTAATACCCAGATAGTAGAATCATAAATAGAGAAATTACAAGGTGTTAACATATAATTATCTTGTCCAGTAACAGCTTGCTTCTTTCCGACCTATTTGGATCTAGAAAAGTAATGTACTGAGGATAATTCCTCTTCCAGAGCCCATGCTTCTTACAGTACAAGCATTCTATCTGACTTTGGTCAGACTTGAGTTTCTTCATCTGACAAGGTGCAGATACCCCAGCACACTGCTGCACCTTGTTAATTTTCTTCTTCTTGTTCTTCTTTCCTTTCTTAAAGGATCGATGTCCAGAAAAGACCCTCCCACTACATTCACCAACTCTTCGTGGAGCTGATGATCCTTTTCAAAGTTCTGCAGTAGCCCCAGCAAGCTATGATAATTGACTGCATGCTTTGTCATTCTATAATGAGTAAAGAATGGGAGATAGAATTTAGGAAGAGAGTTCAAAATTGTATCCTTCCCAAGTTGTTCATACAAAAAAACTTGATCTTGCTCAGGCACTCAATCAACTCGATCATGTATAGTACATGATCAATGACTGACGTCCCCTCCTCATCCGAGCATTGAAGATAGTACAACTCATTTTGTACCTCTCAACATCATCGGGAGTGCCAAAGGACTCGTTTAATATTTGAAGCATGTACTATGGCTGACCATTCTCAAACCTACAGCTAAACTTATCATTCATAGTCGCCAGCATTATACAACGTACCATAGTTCAATCGTTGAGCTACTTCTAATAAGCATCTCGGATCATACTACAAGCGTTCGGAGCTGGCTCCTCAGGTACCGAATCTATCAACACGTATAAGATCTGTTCGTACTTTAAGACGATCTTAAACTTTCGATACCAACTATCGAAATTGGATCCCATCAGCTTATCACTATCTAATAGTGATCGGAGTGACAAAGATGTGGCCATAACTACATAAAGAAAATTAAAATCAAATTAGTATATGAATTGATTAAGCCTAAAGATATGATTTTAGTCTAAAAGTTCTTTCACTATTTTATATGACTTGATAGCCTCTACCTCTAATTCGAGAAATTATATTAATTTTTTAGCGGATATTAAAATTCTCACAAGCTGCATATGGACTCGAGTGTAGTTCGGCCAACCCCCGTGTACCTATGGGTAGGTTCTTAACCAATTATTTCACCAAACAACTTCTAGTAATTAATTTTACCCCAGGCTTCTCTTCAGTAGGCGTATGGCACCTCCACTGAAAGTCTTGGTTAGGTCCAACCAGGCTCGAGTGTGTCAGAATTCAACACATCTGATAAATGAATAATCAGGTCTGAGTGTGGCTCGACCAACCTGACCACCATTAAAAAATACATCTGAATCAACATATTATGAATGATAATTCTGACAGTCAGATGAGCACCAGGCTTGTGGCACCTCCAATGATCATCGAAACTGTTGGATCCATTATCATCCAACTCAATGAGAGGTTATGATCTAGTTATCACCAAACTATTTATTTTAGAACTTAATAATTTTAAAAATTTAGTTAGATATATTGAGAGAATAGAAATATTGACTAGTTAATCATAATCCTCCTACTGACTTTACTAAGTCAGATCAAAAAAACTAGATACAAGCTGATCCAGTCAATATGTCACAAATTTTCCCACTGATTTCACCAAGTCATGAAGAGGACTACTGATAAGTCGAACTAGGGACACCTAAATCAGTCATTGATTTTCTAGCAAGCATGGGTCAACCCTGATCATTAAGTGATCTGATCAAAATATAATTCATCACGTTGGCTAGGTAAGTGAGATCGATAGGAGGAATAGGCCATTAACTCTCAAAGACTCAATCTATGCGAGTAGCTCCCAATTAATGACCATCGATCAAAACTGCCAAACTTACCTTAGACACCAACTGGTTAATCAATTTCAATTTGATCAACTTATAGATTTGGGTTCGACCGTGGAGCTACGATCGAGGTCTATCTTGATCTAATCAAAGATAGATTTTGACCAACTACAATAATTGAGAATTGATCAAGAGAATAATTGACCCAATCAAAATTAACTCTTAAATAGATTTGATCAATTACTTAACTTAGTATATTATCTATGATTTCTAAATCGAGGTCTAACCTAGTTAAACGGATCTGACTCAAGCTAATCCATAAACCCATGAATTATGAAAAGAAGGCCTTAGATATTTAATTCTCAAATCTAGATCACTTAATTCTTAATTAAATTTGAACTTATATGGGTTGGAATTTGATATTTAAAATAATTTTAAATTTTATAAAATATTTTTACAAATTTTTTTGCGGTCAACTGTAAATTAATTTCAGATCTAACATATAATATATCAGATCTAAAATAATTTTTTAAGCTCTTTTCATTATTCATCTTCATGAAAATAATCATGCAGTATCCCTACATGCCATAGGAGAACCCCATCAATAGAAGGAGAGGGCCATGAAATTCTACTTTCTCCTATGACCAAATGGCTATGGCGATCTACCCAATCCGACTACTACACTACTCAAAATTCAAATTAATTATTTAGATCTAATCTAAATAATTAAAATTTAGATTTTAAAGCTACATGCATAATACACATGTCATAAGAAATACAGCTTTGATACCACTGAAAGAAAACTGCAGGAGTTTCATGCATGCATTTAAAATTTTTTTCACAGCAAATAAAATCTGATTAAATATTTTAATCATTGTATAAGTATAAGATCTAATCTTAAAATATCCTACATAAGGATCTACGACATGTATATATGCATGTAAAAATTTGAACAACAAAATCAGCATATCATATATGAAAACTAGTAAACATAGTAGATCAAATCTACAACTACTAGGATTCCAAAACCTATACCTGAGGATGGTAGATGAACACTGTAATGGTAGATGACGATCTGAAGGTCTCGTTGGTTGCTCACAGCTACACAGGATATCCGGCCTCTACGGATCGTCTACACGAAGAACTCGGATCGATTAGCCTTCTCGGGAATGCTAGTTTGCAAAGAAGACTTCTGATGGCGGATCTGATTGGATCTTCTTCTTTAAACTTCCGAACTCTTTCGAAGTTGAAGATGGATCAGAGGAGGTTGTTGAATAATGGAACAAATTAGAGAAACCTTTTCTCTAAACAAAAAAACCTCCCCAAAACCTAGATCAAATCTAGGTCACTCACCCAAGAGGAAAATTTCCTCTAATCTCTCATGCCCAAAGCAAGGCAACACCACCTAATCCTCATGCCCCACTCAGATTTGGCCCCTCTTACTTTCTGTTTCTCACCATGTAAAATTCCAGCCTTTGTCGCATAAAAGGTGGAGGTTTCGTGGTTGCCGAACAGGGTAGATTAGATGGGATAAGTGCTAGGGTTTCGTTCAAATTCAAACTCTTTTGAATTTTAACTATATCCAACTAATCCTCATCCATACCCCATCAAGAGAGGAGGCCAAACAAGTGATAATGGCATGGAAAAAACTCAAGAACACTTCCCTTTAGTCACACAAATGAGATCCCTTCACAAGGGGCCGGCAGGTGGAAAAGATGAGATAGGATTAGGGTTTAGTTAGGGTTTAAATTTAAATCCAATTTAAATCCAAACAACCTAATCTCTATCCTATCCATTGGGGGCAACAACATGAGGCATTTGTTGGGATCTCTCATGCATAAACAAGCTTTGTGCGATGAGAAATGTCATGGAGAAGAGAAAGTGGTGCAAGAGAGTTTATGACATGAAATTTGAATTCAAACTTGAATTCAAAATTCAAGTTGATTTCAAATTCAAACCAAGTTTGATCCAATCAAACTCTATCTGATTAGAAGTAATTAAACCTAATCATATTTGATCCTAACATAATTAAAATTAATTAGGTTCAAGTCTTGATCGGATCAGGACTAAATCTCCCTTAGCGATTAGGTCATCCCATAACTTAACCAGATTTGACCTAATTGAATCTAATTCAATTAGACTTGATCCAAACTTTAATACTCAATCAAATTAAGTTAATCAATAATCTAATTGCTAATTAATCCTTCAATAATTCACTAACTCTTAGCAAATAATTTTATTACAACTATTGCATAGGGTCAATCATCAATCGTATTGATGGTTTTACCCTCAGACGATTCTCAATTGTCGATCTATCAATTGATTGGAAAGAATTTTTAATGTCTGTGATCCCATAAGTTCAAACCTAAGTCGATAGTATAGAAGTAATTTCTGTAGCAATCGAAGTAACCAGCTAGTAATGGGACCCGATGTCCGGATATGCCGCATGTATGCAAAGCAACACTCAAAATCTATCGAACTATAGTTACCATATAATTCATCCCTTTGATCTTAATGCTCAACATGGCCCAGGATTTAACCGTCAATCCTGAAATAGTCAATCACATTATATTTAACCTTTAAATTCATCATATAGATTATCTTGGCCAAAGTTTTACTGAATTGAAATACAGTGATGCATTAACTTCTACTTAATTGGAGAGATCAATCCCATCTTGACTCACACACCGACTACCATAAGTACTTGACTATATCCAAAAATCTTCTATCTCTGAATTAAAAATTCAGATAGTCTGACATCAAAGCACAGTGAGTTGCTTGTAAATCACTGTGGTGATCTCAGATCGGAGGGACACTTATATCAATATCCCTTCGAAGTAACTCTTGACAGCAGAGCGCTCTGAAGTTGATTACGTTCAGTGAGATGTACTCCTATATCTCACCTATATACCATATCAGTATCTCTATACTTTTTGGTTAAGAAGACAACCAACTTATATGGCACACAATGAGCTACACTTGATATAGCTATCATCCTAGTAATAGCATATCGTTTAATCGCGAATATATTTAAGGACTAAATGATAAATCTTCATTTATTGATTCTAAATAGTCCTAAGGATTTCATCGCAATACAGGAGTTTTAAAAGAAGATGTACAATATGTGCTGAAAAAAATATCAAATAATATTTATTAATTATAATTCATATATAAATTACATACATAAGCACAATCATCAACAAGCTGATGATTGATTTTGGGATACAATTTTCAATAGGTCGGATGGAAATAGAATCAAAATAAAATCAAGAAAATAAAGGACCAGACTTCGTTCAGAGCTCGAATCGCTCCCTGGCAATCGAGGCTCCTTTATGTGGTGGAGTATACCAAGAATGTTTGGTAGAAGGTCCAATTAACCATCAAAGAAAAATCAAATGAAGAGTGGGCAGATCACAGAAACAAAGGATTCATGTGCAGTTTGAAATCTGACAACCTCTCTATCGTGTCCCACTTGAGAATGTGAATCAAAGGTTGCAACAATTATTGCATACTTATGAAAAACTCTCTCCACAAATATGCAAGACATGTCAAATAGATATCAATGCAATATAATGGAATTAACTAAAATATTAAAATCAAATTTAAATTTATTAACGAATCTAAAAATTTTAAATTCAAATATCTTACATCAAATAAATCTTTATTAAAAAATTTAAAATAATAATAATAATTAAAATTCAACGATATGTAAAGTACCAAGTCTCACCTCTAAACTCTCCTCCCAAATAATGTTCGTGTTCATAATTAAGTATCTAAATATGAAAATAAAAGAGAGATGATGAGCTCGATAGTCTAATAAATAATGAATATCTCAACTTGATATTTTAAATATTATCATAAGATATAATATTCAAAAATAATTATAATGAATAAATTTATGACCATATTCCTTGCTAAATTATATAAATCAAATATTTTCAAATATTTATATGCAAACACAATCATAAATCTGAATCGAATCAAACAATATATAACTCGACAGTCTTAATTATGACCATATTTATATCCTATGGTGGGTCAGAATAGAAACAGTGAGCTCAATTAGAGTGCTAATGCATAACTCTCATTGACAAGATCTAAAATTAATGAATAATCTCTATTAATAAGATTTAGAGTACCAATACATAACCCTCATTAGTAGAGTTTAGAATACAGTTAGGCTAAGAGCTCAAATCTAATGCATACAAAAATATTTTTGTAAGGTAATATATATATCAAGTCAATATATACAAATTCTATAACAAATTAATAAACTATAATATTCTAAAAATCTCAAGTTTATAAATCATTTTTCGTTCAAAATATGATTTCATAAATTATCACATAAATCAAAACTAATTATTTACTTTCAAAATAAATTATAAAATATCTTGAAAAGTTGGTTCATTACTTATCTTTATAGAAATAATGAATAAATAGATTCAATCAACCCAGAGAGCATCCTTCAGAATCTATTATTCAAAATATATTCTTCTATTAGTTTTAAGCTGTGACTAATAAAATTCAAGTTGTGACACCCTCACAGGCTGACAAAAGTGATAGCATCAAACATCCTTGTCGATCTAATTAAGATAATTTTATCTGATCATAATTAGACTAGGGATATAGATGGCTTAATAGAAATCAAAGATGACCAAATCTATTAGTATCAAACAAGAGGCAAAGTGAAGGTTGGCACATCTATTAGCAATCAGGGATCAATTTGATCAAGTAGCTTTATTAAATAAGGATCACTTAATATACAAGGATTCCATAAATACTAATAAAGACAAGATCTTGCAATGTTCAATAAAAATTTGGGTGGTTTGAAGTTTGCCTGCCAGTCAACTCAAATTTAAAGCAACAGAGCATGTTCACTGAAAATTATGGAGAGAAAGAATATGAGGAGAGAGAATTAAAAGATAGAACATGGCTAATTAGGTGACATTGCCTGATATCCTGATTGGTTGAAGTAAGATAATTTAATCAAATCAGGATTAAACTATTATATGATGTTGGATTTTAGGTATTTTCATGTAGATTTCAAATAATTTGAAAACAAGCAATGAAAGACTAGATTTAATCAGATTTAATCCTACGCATGTACAAATTTAAATCAAATACCTATGGGTTCATATGATGATAAACAAGATAAAGAGCATCTGATTTTAGAGAATAAAAATAATTTTGCTATTGAATCATATACTTGAAATGCTATACTCCTTCTTCAGATCTGGATCTAAGGACATCTTCAGGTTTCGATGTAGCCGCACACATGTTCGGTATCTATGGATATCTACACGAGACCTGATCTAATAAGAGGCTCCTTGATCTCCTCAAGGTGCTAGCTTCTTTGCAGAGATCACTTCTTTGATGGTTGATTTGAATCTTCCTCTGAACTCTAAGACTCTCTCAAAGAAGAAGAAGACTAGGAGGAAGAAGAAAACCTGGAAGAGAATCTTTCTCCCTTTCTCTCTTCTCTCTAAAAATTTCCATACCCAAGAAGAGACCCACGTCCCAGTAGCCCACACCCCCGGTGGATTTTTTAATGATATCCCACGTCCCCAACCCTTCTATTTTAGATGGCATCCAAAAGTTGTAGGCTAGAAGGAGTTTGACAGGATCAAGACCAAGTCCAATTGGTACTTTGAATTTAAACTGTTTTAACTCAAATATGATCAAATCAAACCCAAATCAAATAGAGAGAAAGAGAGGTGGCGTGGAAGGGCTAGGCATGGCCTTCTCACATGCCAAATCCAATTTGGCATGAAGGATTTGGCATGAAGCATATGTGGTGCAAGGAGATGGGGACACATCGGGTGGTACAATAGAGATAGAATCCCAATCCAACTGAGATTCTTTATTTGCTGATTTAAATTTGATTTAATCCTAACCAATTTAAGATTAGATTGCATCCAATTAATTAATTTTAATTCAATTAGAAATTCAATTAAATCTTGATTAGATCCTAATTTAATTAGGAGATTGATTGAATCAAGTTCTAGTTAAATTAGGAATTGATCTTCTTTTACAATTGGATTATTTCATAATCTAATTAGACTTGATCTAATCAAATCCAAACCAAACTAAATTAAATCTAATTTAATTAGATCTGATTTCAACCCATAGCTCAATCAGATTGAGCCAAATAGCAATTCAATTGCCAATTAATTAATCCTCCTATGGTTCACTAACACTTAGTAAATTATTAATTATAACTTTTATATTATCAATCATATTGATAATTAAATCCTATTACGATTCATAATCATAACTCAACCATCTGATCAGTCAAGAATCTCTTTTGTGTGTAACCTCATAGATTTTGTTCTGTCTAGTAGTGAGATATATCATGATCTCCATCATAGTATTATTGAAATATCTTTTAATAGATTAAAACAATTCTAACTCACATCCATCAAGAATCATCAATCCAAAATGATCCTAGACAATCCACTAATGATGTCTAGCAGCATGTGGTGGCAATCTAATAGAATAGAAATAGAACCCTAGGTGTAGTTGCCATATGATTCTGTTCCTCTATCGTGAGTTCCGATAAGATGGAGGTTATGAAAATTTATCAAATCCCAATATCTATCATATGAAAGATTCAATTAGCTTAAGTCCAAAATGTGAAACTCATAGAAACTCCTTTCTATTAATCACCTTGCTGTGGCCACAGACTTATGGACTTATCTTTTCAAATCCATATACTATTCTTATCTACTAAGATCGATAGATCTCATCCAGGTATGCATCCTACTTCTACAATAAACTACTATAGCCAATATATACTACAAAGATCCAAATGGCTAAAAGACCATATTTATATGCAATCAAACTACATCAATCCCACTATGAGCAACCGAGGCACCATAGGTCAAGAAATCATTCACACTACTACAGCATCGAGAAGATCACTGATGAGTGAGTAGACATCTATATGATCTCTCGTATGGTTATGCTCAGTACTAATATTCTCTACCAACCACCCACACTCTTACTCAATATCTCTACGTCGTAGACTTGAGACTCATCTACCCCAAAGGACGATCCGTATGTCGATCTAACCAGATCAATCATCGTCCCCATGATGATCCATCGATCGTGAGTAATTTAGAAATTAATTATACATATCTCAAATTCTAAACTCTTTAGAATATGTATCTTTAAATTATTAATTCTTTGGATGATTTTCAGACACATAATACAAGAATGGATAGAAATTGCCCACTTTAATAGTTTAAGTATAAATATATGTCCTAGAATTATTACAATATGTCTGTCATATTGGCTTCTAGGACATACATCTAACATATAAATGGTTTATCAAAAATCATGGATGATCAAATCTAATAGTATCTAGATTTGGTCAAGATAGGTGTTGGTACGCTGTCGAATGATCACGGATCAGGATCCTTCACTAAATTCATTCAAAATTATTGAAAAAAATCTTTCACTAGACTAATCTAAGAGAGAGAAAACTTCAATCGAAAGAAATAATTTTAAAGAGCAAATATTATGGAGAGAAAATAGAGAGAAAGTAAAAGAGAGAGAAAGGTGAGAGGAAGAGGGAAAAGAGAGAAACTCTCTCTTTTTTTTTCTTTCTATCTCTTCTTTTTTTTCTTTCTTCCTCTTTTCTTTTCTCTCTTCTTCTTCTTCCCATGATTTTTTAGCAAATAGATGATTCCTCCTCTTCTTTCCCCGAAACAAAGGGAGGCTCCACCGACAACGGTGGCTATGGCTAGAGGATTGGTTATAGAAGACCTTCAGATGGCAATTGGTGTCCAACGATAGGGTGGCTAAAAAATAGAGAAAAGAATTGGATTTTCAAGAAAATCCAAGGGAAAGAGAGTTCAAATTCTCAAAAAAATGCCAGCAGCCAGAATCCAAGATCCATCGACTAAGAAAGAAGTAGATGAGGGTCAATCGAGGACTGCTAGCCCTTACCTAGCTTTCCTGGCGACATCTGGGCTGAAATCCGATGGCACAAAGATGGAAAATCTAGAGTTTGAGGCCAAAAAACTTCAACTCCCAATTGGAATCGGAGTCTCAGTCGAAAAAGGAAGAACTCCTTCGGAAGTTCTGATTTATTTTCTTTTTTATTCCATGAGCATGTGCTAGCTTAAGAGGATTTTTTTTTTTTGGCTGGGAGATCACACTCTCGATGAGATCCTGGCCAATGATGGCTACAAAAGGTAAGGATAAGAGGAGGACAGGTGCATTGGTGAGCTAAGAGGTAGCGATACTTCAGCTCTAGTGCCGGCAATTGTGGTAGGGCCTTCTTCTTCTTCTTTCCATGATGGAGAACATCTAATACCTTAAGAGGGGACTTTGGGTTTTATAGATGGTGAAGGCTTGGATTTCTTAACCTCCACTAAAGTTGAGAAGGAGCTAGAGTCGGACTCTTCTAACTCAAAATAGGAGAAAGGAAGGTCTTTCCTTCCTTGCTTCCATTGTCTTCTTGGACCCATTTCTATGATGGGCTAGGCCAAATAGGCCGGGTCTCACACCTCTCAAGGGAAATATTGGAATCATCAAATGCTCATCATCTAATCATATTGTTAGTTTTCAAAACAAACCTGAAAATATTATGATCTAATTTTCACATGAGACATTTAACATTAAAGTTCATGCCATCATCAGAAATTGATCCAGGAGAAACACTCTGATCATTCTCAAGGATGCAAATTCGTAAAGATTGCATTAAGCATCAATAGGTAGGAGCAAGAGCTAGAAAGAAGGCTGCATGTTAATTTACGGCGATGGGTGTTAATGTAGCATGATAGGATTAAAACTCAGTCCTGTTGATGCAATTAAATTTCCATGAGGATTGAGATTGATAAGTTTTAGATTTTTTTTAATCAACTGCCTTACAGAAGCATAACTTCAGTTTTACATATCTATTTGACATGTGGAGGTTCACATTTGGAAGTTTCCTATTATTATTTCTAGCTAATATGGTCATTATAAGAGTCAAAAATTGGCTTGAAGTTGTAAAATAGAACTATTCTTGAGTTTTAGATAACTCTTTGTGCGGCTTTTGGATTTAACCAAGAGTCATGGTATTGATGGAAAAAGTATTTTCAAAGTTCCCAAATGATTTAAGATATGTCTTGGCTTTAACGTAGGAAAAGCCATATATATGAATTCAATAATATAATTTCTAAATTTTAATAAAATTCTAAGGGGCTTGCAGGTCGTGTTCTCAATTCATAAGGCCCCTACATTTGGGTTTACATGGACCTAAGGTTCTAAAGCTCGAGCTCGATCCCAGAGTTCTCATCTTTTGAGCCACCTAGGCCAGGATGACCCACTGCTAAAGCCAGAGTGCTGCCAAAATCCTCAAAAACAACAAGTTTTTTTTTAAAGAAAAATTATTGGATTACAAAGGCATCAATGTTTTGAAAGTTGCATCAATATGACAAAGCATGATTGTGTGAACGTAAATACTGCGCCAACCCATTGAACCAACGGATTCAGCTAATCAATTGCACAAACTAAAAAAGAAAAATTCACATGGACATCCTTCAATTTTTCATGATTTGCACTTACATCCTAAATATTTTGATGTTTTCAATTAGGACATAAAAGTTACAAATCGGTTGCAATGCGATCCAGGCATGTATCCAAACACAGATGTCATTAACTGCGGCTATGAAATAACTAATGTATCTTTTTTTGGATTTTCATTCCTTCAAATACAATTCTTCTAATCCGACCAATAAAGACATTAATAAATTTTATATCTAAATTTTTCAATTATATTTTTATGGATCCTTATGAAGACAGATCCCCCGATCATATTATAACCAAAATCTAGGATCTATAATTTAATTGAAAAAATAAATTTTTGAGGTATAAGTATAAACCATGAAAAGTTGAAAGGGCCTCACTGTGATTTTTCCAATACTAAACCAACTTAGACTCATAATTAGAGTTAAAAACCAGAATAATTTGGTCTTATATCAGAACGGCTTTTGAGGATCTAATCCATATTAATTTATGGATAAAATTTTGGCTGCAGCGGTCCGACTAAGTTGAATTTTGCCATTAGTCCAACCAGGCTTTAAGTTCAAAATAATGATGCAAGCGAAAAATTAATGAATTGAATAGGTTTGGAATCTAGCTACATTAGGGCCCAAGGTTCACATGCTGTGATGGATCTAGCTACATTAGTACGTTCCTTTGGATGGATATGAGCCCTGCCAGAATTGGCTCAGCGGTATGCCTGCCGAGCATTGTACCAACAACTGTACTCCCCTGTTCACCACCAAAAAAAGAAACAAAGAAAAACAAAAAGAAAAGAAAAAAACAGCTGCAGTCCACTCGACTCAGACAGCAATGCATCATGATCGGAATACATTGTCCAAAATGAAATCCAAAACCAGACATCATAAAGATCATGACCTATGTCTGCAAACCGAATTTAAAATAATATAAGCATGATTTTTGAGAAAATAATATAAGCATGATTATACTGACATGAAAACTTGATTGCATTCCAAGCAAAGCAGAAGAACACATGAGACTCCACTTGCTCTCATTATGTCTATGCATCATTAGATTTATCCTCCCTACACTCAGAGATGGCTTCGCAGCCCCTACTGTAGGGACTGGCCTTGGGAAGGGCGCGGCAGTTGTAGTAGGGAACCCCAGGCTTGGAGCAGGGCACCACATCCCTCTTGAGAGCCTCATAGCTGATGTACTTCTTGTGGGCAGCCCATAATACTCTTCTGCTGGTCTCCGAGTCCATCTCCATCTCCTCTCCTTTCTCCCAAAGACAGTCTCCTAATTTCCCAGAGCATCCCATCTTCACCACCACTTCCCCTCCAATGCTCTTCCTTGAGGCAAAGAGGAGCAGCATTGCCACTGAGATCATAATACTCTTCTTCAGGGTGGAACTCATGGCAGGCTTTGCCATCACCTCTTGCTTAGAGCACTCCCAGCTTTCCTTCTTCCCCTTTCTGGATCTCCGTGTGCGCGCGCGCGCGCAAGGCCTTGATGCGGTGTCGGAAGGTTCCAACGTGGTGGTTGGTGAAAGAAGACCAACCACTGGGTCCACCAGCCCCAGAAGCTTTTAATGTGTTTATAGTGCCACTGTTGTGTTAGCCTCTGGAGTTGCTAAACTGTGCTCTGAGAACTTTCTTTATGGTTAAGGCAACATGATGGGGTAAATGTGAGGAGAAATGGAATCTACTTCCTTGAGCTAAAATGTTGTGTTAGCCTCTGGAGTTGCTATACTGTGGTCTGAGAACTTTCTTTGTGGTTAAGGCATCATGATGGGGTAAATGTGTGGAGGGATGTAACCTACTTCCTTGAGTTAAAAGCCCATAGTGTTCTTATTTTCCAAAGACATCAATTTGGATGCACATTAAAATGTTTAGTGTAGCCTAATGGATTGTTTGTTTGGGCTGCTTAAGAGTACTTACAGAAGCTTAGGGCAGTAAAAATCCAAGGCAATGAGAGGTAGCATCAGAGTGGTAATGGCTGGTAGGGGCTGGAGGAAACACTACACGTTCTAGTTGACCCATTTCCTGAAGAAAGATCTTGGATCGTCCTTTATGTCTGATCCAACCCATTTTGATGGGAAAGCTCGGGATTCATTATGTTAACTAGCACTGGATGCATGTGCCATCCACGTGAGAAATGATGGCTCGCTATGGCTCTGTTGATAAGTAAAGTTTTAAATTTGAGCGTTTTTTTAAAAAAAATAAACATAGTTGGTTATGATATCTAATTCTCTATCTTTGATTTTAACCCTTCTATAACTACTTATTTCCACCTGCTCTATCTTCAAACTTTTTAGTTTATTTTATTTGATTTTTAATCAGGAACCCTTTTATATGAAAAAATAGGTGCAAAATCTCCTTTTTATCACCACTAGTAGGTTGCATTTTGGATGCCGAATAACTAACCATTGATTGAATAACTCTAACCATTCATATTCACCCCGTAAATAGCTAACTAGTAAATTACTTAGTTCATATTTTGGTTGGTTGGTTCTCCTATGATTAGTGAGATAAGGTTGTGAAAAGTATAAAAGGAGAAAGATAGTACTTTTTCTCTGGTTGATTGAACAAATTTAGTCCCCACTTTTTGAGTGGTGCTTGATTAGTTAGCTGGATAACTTTATATTATCCATCCTTTAACCAGCATCCAAATATAGTTTTAACCACTATCACATTGTCAGATTGTCCTTTTCATGTGTAGTCATGTGTTCACATATAATTAGAGTCTAATAGGGAGGAAAATTTGAATGGAAGTAGCACTCCAGAGTGTTATTGGAAAATAAATTTTGCAGGCGAATTAGTTGGAGCTTCATGAAGGGGATGCCTAACAGTTTGAATTTAATAGTAGAATAGAGGATATACTAAAGCAAGGAAAACTCTGAATAACTTCACTTAAAGGTGTCAATGAAGAATGATAACCAGCTAAGTTGACCGTCATCAACCCAAGATATGAGATTTGGGTATGAAAGTTGAACCCAATAAATAATTGGATTGAGGTTGCATTCTAAATTAGATTTAGGTTTAGAGAAATTCATGCCTAAACCAAAACTTGACTAATCATGTTCACACGGATACACGTGCACACACACATATATCTCTAGGCATGTACCGATCGGTTCTTTTTTAAGCATAAAAGAAACTAAGTGCTAATCTTCCCTAGCAGATTCATGTTATTTGTCTGTTTGTGTGTGTATTGTTTTTTTTTTTTTAAAGTAGATATGTTTGATGTTCCTTTACAATATGTTTATCATAACTTAAAATTTTATAAAATTCAACTCATCCCAGCTAAGTCTTGATCTCAAATTAGATGGGATTGACTACATGAATCCTTTTTCTCCATTCTACTCAGTTTAGAACTATACTTTTTGAAAGATGTAGCAATATTTAGTCTTTATTACTTTATCTTTGATGATTTTTGTCAACCTTGGTCCTTATACTCTATCAAATCACTCCTTCACATTAGTGCATCTTATGTTTTACATTATACATGTTCAAACCATTTAAGTCATTCTTCTTTCATTTTATTCCCAATTAGTGCTGCCTTTACCTTTTTATAAATAACATTATTTCTTATTCCTTTTTTTTTGGTATTATGATACATCCATCTCAATATTTTATTACGGCTATATTCATCTTATGCAAAGATATTTTCTAGTAGTCCAACATTCTCTATCATGGAGTATATAGCTGGTAGCATAGCTGCCTTATAAAATTTCTCTTCAAATTGGCAAGTGATCCATAATCCCATAATATTCTAATTGCATTTTTTTCATTTTATCCAACATATTTTAATCCTATAGATAGCATTCTCTTCAATTTCTATTCCTTATGAATAATCAATCCTAAATATCAAAATAATTTCTCTGACAAACTTCATAATCATCAATTTTTGCTCTACATTTACTTCTATTTCTAATTTATTAAAAGTACATTCTATGTATTTCTATCTTGGTTCTACTTAATTTGAAACCCTTAGGACTTATTTGGTTCGCAGGAAAAACTTTTCTTCTTAAAAAATAATTTTTTGAAAAGTTATTTTTAAGAAATAAAATTTTGACATATTTATTATCATAAAAAATAATTTATTATAGAGTAACTTATATTTGATCGAGCAACCATTTTTCTGAGAAAATTGTGAATGAAACTCTTATTATATCTTTAATAGATATAAGACTATACCTTTTTGCTTCTAAACTTTATATAAATAA
>KE506112.1:156187-170713 GCA_000441515.1 Elaeis oleifera
ATATTATATTATATTATATTTATATAAATATTAAGATAATATTAATATTATATTATATTAATATTTATAAGGATAATATTTAAATGATATTTTTGAGAATTTGTATACTCGACAATCACATATTTATAATATCATCATCATAATTATCTATTAATATTTTATAAAATCTTAGCCGTGAATCTTAAAAAGATATTTTTGAAAGAAAAAATACCATCAATTTTTATCTCATGAGAATTCCAAAATCCATCTCTTCCATAATTTTATTTTCATAAATATGAAAAGTATCTTCCTATAAAACAAATTCTTTCATTCTCTTTTCTTAAAACTCTAACCAAACAAAAGACCTCCTTTCTACTTTTCACAAATTGCCTTTTCCTCTCTCCACTTCTCGTGAACCAAATGAGTTTTTAAAGTCCAATGCACTTTTCTACAATTCCAATTTATAATTAATTGTAATCTTAGTTTCATCCACTAAAACTATATTATTCATAAATAGTATACATTAATGAATATTTTCTTCCATATGCCATGTAAGCTCGACCATAACTAGCACAAAAAGATAAAGACTTAAAGTAGACCCTTACTATAAATATATTATTATTGAAAATTATTAGTATTACTATCAGTAGTTCTTACACTATTAATCACTCTATTAATATGTCCTTAATCTCATTAATATAATTAATGAAAATTTTTTCTTTCTAACACCCACTTTAAGACTTCTTTAGAGACTTTATTATATGTTTTGTTTAAATCATTAAAAATCATAAAAGACCTTATCTCTTTTCTATATTTCTTCATTAACCTCTGAAAGAGAGATAATTTCCATAGCCAACCTTCTTGATGCTCTGAAATTTTTTATGTCACATCTTAATATGTGCTCAAGCACACTCACGTAAATATTCATAATATAACTCATGAGTTTAACACCAGGATAGTTAGAATAATTATAAATATCACCTTTACTCTTATAACTTAATACTATAATACTCTTCTTCCATTACTTAGGCATCATTTTGGTCTTTAAAATCTTATTTAACAAATTAGCAAACTAAGTTACTTCCATATTACCTAAACAACCTCCAAACCCCCATAGGAATTCTATTAGGCCTGATTTTGTTTATTTTCATCTTTTTGTGGCCACCTTTATCTCATATACTCTAATTATACATATACATTTAATATTTCTATAGCCAATGAAACTACTAAGATATCCTAAATTGTTTATATAACTTGCATTGAATAGCTTATCAAACTAGCTCCTCAATCTTTTTTGTTCTCGTCCTTCTCAACCAAACTTTTTTGATTTTCATCTTTGGTCCATTTAACCTGAGTCATGCCTCTAATTTCCTTCCTCTTGATCTTGTGATATTATAGATATCTTTCTCCCTTTCTTAGTTTCTAATTAATGATATAACTGTTCATATGCTGCGAATCTAGCCACTTGTACCATATTCTTAATTTCCTTCTTAGTCATCTTATAGTTTTCATATGCTTCTCTATTCATACATTTAACTAGTTTTTTGTAACAATTTCTTTGAACCTTGTCCATCAGCTGAATTTTCTCATTATACTATCAAGGTTCCTTACCAGATGACCCTTCACTCTTTGATTCTTCTAACATCTTTATAGCCAGTATCTAAATATTGTTGGCCAACTCTTCACGTATGATATTTATTTCTCTATCTAGATCCTATTTTCTTCTTTCAATATTTTATCAACCACAACTTCCATGCAGGCTTTCAAAACTTATATGATATTCTACTGCATGCTTATTTAAATCTTTTTTGATAAATATTTTTCTTCCCGAAGAGGCTTTTGAATTGGTCCATCCATACTCCCCCAAAAGCATCACTTTGTAGCATCATCCAATCCTACTTGAGGAGAACAAGTAATAACTCCTCTCTTATCATTCATTTTATCAAGATGATTTTATCCCCTACTTTTTAATATCTACAACTTTATCTCTTAAACTCTTATTTATAATAGTTTCTATTCCATTTTTATACCTATCTTTCATAGTATATCAAAATTTATAATCCATCTTACTAACTTTCTTCACTCTTTCTCTCATCCACTTAGTCTTTTGCAAGCAAGCTATGTTAATTCTCTTCCTAACTATTGTATCTATTAGTTCTTCCATTAATTTTTCTGTTAAGGACCAGATATTCCCCTTATCAAAAAAAAAAAAAGGACCAGATATTCCAAGTTGCTAAATTGCTAAATGTATCCAACTTTCCTGGACTAAGTTCTTTATCCATATCCATCCATTAAAGTAAGAGAACCCTAAACTACTCCAAGCATCGATGTGGCAGGCCCTTCCAGGGAACACCTTAGTTAACCTTTCTCTATTTTCCATTGCACCTGAGATGCAGTGTAGAGCATTGTAAGTAATATTTCAACGGTTTTCTTATATAAATTCATGTTTATACGATGTGACTAAGATTTATTACTTTATCTAGGCTTGGGATTGGTTATGCACAAAATATAAATAGAATTTGTAATTTAAAATTTATATTGAATAATATTATTGTTGTAAGATCTTTTTAGATTTTCACATGTTTTGGTTTCATAGATGTTTATGTAATACAAGTACAATAGATATATTTTTTTAGATATATTTTTTAAAAAATTAATTAAAATATGAAATTGAGTTTAAACTTAAAAGTAGCTATCCATTTAAGTTTCAAGTAAAAAATCCTCCTTATTTGAAACATAACTTAAAAGCAACTACTCAAATGGGATGAAATGATTTAATTGTCCTTGTAGTTATAAAATAACATTATATTATTATAAAGTAATACTATACTATTATAAAATAATACTATAGTATAATAAAAGCAATACTATACTATTATAAAGTTATACTATACTATTATAAAGCAACACTATATTATTGTAAAGTAATACTATAATAAAAAAATACTATACTGATAATGCAATACTACCTTATTGTAAAAAAATACTACACTAATATAATACAATAAAATAACACTGAATTATTATAAAAAATACTATACTAATATAATGTAATACTATCTTATTATAAAAGAATACTACACTAATATAATATAATAAAGTAACACTATATTATTATAAAGGAATACTATACTAACATAATGTTATACTACCTTATTGTAAGGAATATTATATTATGATAATGTAATACTGTAGTATTTTAAAGGATATAAAGATAATTTCAGCCAAAATAGATAGTTGCTTTTAATTTATATTTGAAATAAGTAGATACTTTTATATAAAAGCTATTTGGGAAGCTGCTTTTAAGTTGAAAATAGAGCTGGAGATTTATCTCTAATTTTCTATTTTTTTATAATTTATATATTATTTTTATATTTATAATTTATAAATAAGTATTTTAGGTATATTAATAATTAAAAAAAATAAAAGGTAGCAGTAAAATTACTTGTTAAATATCCTATTTTCACTAGCTTGAGATGGTTGAATATAGATAGAGGAGAAAATTCATAAAAGCATGCTGATGTACAATAAAGGAAAAACCTAACCTTGCCAATCAAAGGAGCTTCATAATTTATCAAAATTGGAGCAGAGTGCAAAAGTTAAACAATACTTTTCTTGTCACATCAAGCCAGGTAGACAACAATATCAGCGACAATTTTTTCAAATGAATGGAGTATTTTTTTTTTTCCCTCTTTCCCATGACACCATTAGACACTTCTAGTTACATGGAGTATTGTTTATCCCTAAATGGCTGAAACTAATGGACAGATACTTGCCATACATTTTCAACATCACATATGGGGTCTTTCAAGCATTCCTTCATAAAATGGACTGAGAGTGAGATCCTACCAGCAAGATCTGGTTAGAATATTGGAGAACTGGCTGATTCAACAAAGAGAATTCAAATCACTTGTCCAGATGGGAGAAAATTTAAAGGTGGTGTCTTTCTCTAAGTATAACTAAAAGGATCATTGTGATTTAAGGGTGTGAGCTATAATTCTCAGGACATAAGGTGATGAATTATCATTTTGAATATCCTCTAAGTTGATGTTGAGCAAGTAGATCCGTACTATATAGCACAATCAGGATAAGTTTCATGACAGGTAAAAGGAAGGAAATGAAAGAATTATGTATCTTGAGATCTTGTGAAAAATATCAACATGTCACTTTTTCATATTAATTAAAGTATAATATTTTATCTCTTTGCATATTTGAATTTGTTTTGATCGTGATCAGCAAGATGATTTTTGGATTTTGAGTTCGACTCGATAGTTTTATTGTTAAAACTATTGATTTGTTTGATTTTAAAATTTTGAAAATCACTTCCTCCTGCTACATGGCCAGAACCCAATAGGAAATGGATGTATTGTTTCAAAGAAATCCTAGAAGGCTCTTATCATTGGTCATCAGTGGCAATATGTGAATGGCACATCAGATGGTGATAATGGACAGCAATTTGTTGAACAAATGCAAGAAAGATTATAATATTTGGTCCATATGATCCAGAATATGACAAACAACAGTATAAATTACCACTATCACAATCATCCAGCCTAATTCCAACTGAGTTGACAAACACATAAGTAAACAATTACAGCATTCAAATATTTCCAGTGTTGAGTGAGTGATGAATCATTTTCTTTCCGAAGAAAGACCAAGCTTGCAATGACTGTAAGGTGGTACAAAATGTAACTTGAAAAATATGACATAGGATAACGAGTACATCTATGTGCAGCAGGAAGAATGGGGAACCATAAGATACACAAAAATACATAAAATGCGGTCATTTAGAAGAAGAAAATGTCTCCATCGTGAAAATGTGACATCATTTTACATGTTACATTTAAAAAGGACATCAAAAGGGTTCTTGGAGAGTCTAGATGTTGGCGACATGAAAATCCAAAAGCCTCTGTCATCTAACAACCAAACCTTGTGGATACAATTATGGATGAATGCTTTCTTGGATTTAATGCCTTCAAAAAGGCTGTAGTTTTAGGAAATCTTGCGCATGAATATAGCAAAAGTTGATTTGCATCCAGTAATATATTTTATCACAAGTATGACCTAATTAACAGAAGGAACAAACAAGGAACAAATCAAAAAGAAGGAACTTGAGTTTTCTTTTCAGAATTCATAGTCATGAAATAGTTTTAGGAAACCAGAAAATCCCTAATGACAACTAGCAAATAACATGCAAATAGGTTTGTGGTGTACAAAGTGAGGGAGCAAGCTGAGCACATTTGGACAGTCATATTTGATCGGCTATGCTTGCGTCCTCGCTCATATATACATAAAGAAGACATTTCTTGTCCTTTTAAGGCACCTGCTCATCATGGACATTTACCCTTTTCTTTGATACAGCTTCACAAGTATTTCTAATCAAATATAACTCTGTGCTTTTGATGCATTACCCCAACCAAAACAGCTCAATTTTGCACAGCAAGAATCTCCATTTTAGGGTGGCACATTCACTTCCAGATCTCCTCTAAAACTCATCCTTGAAGCCACCAAGTATTCTTATTTTTTGAAACCAATTCCCTTATGCCTGCACCCAGCTTGCTTTTGGTAACCAAGTCCTCCATACAAGTGCATGCATGCGCACATGCACCAATAGACAAAAGAAAGAAAAGACATAAAGGCCAAAGAAAAAGGGAAAACGCCAACTTGATAAAATAAGATTAAGAAGGTCAAAGTTTGACATGTGATGGACGAGAATCAAGATTGTTTAGAATAGATCTATCAGACATTCAGACATTAAACATTGTATTCTTTCAACCTGAATAAAGCTTCTTAAGCCTTTACTAAGGACTATATTATGTAGCCTTGCCCAGTCGCATGGAGATAAGCTTTAAGGTTATAAAACTTTCTCAATTTTGCAGCCAATAAATTAGGTCCAGATACAATCCTCACTCTCAACCCCCATCATTAAGCCAAGTTAGGAGATCAAAGTCTGGATATAGTCATTGACGCACAAACAAAAAAGGAAATAGAAAAAAATAAGCGAATTATTTCTTAAAGCTATATACAAAGTATAATGATGGACAACAGCATATCTATCACAGTAACAGACTCCAGCCACCAACATATTTGAAACCCAATATAGGGAAGAGATGCGGACTCACACTGCTCGAGACCCTGACTACTGCCAAAGAACAGGTGAATAGACTACTAAATCAAAAGTCATCATTCAAACAAAGCTTCATTGAAGCACTTCCATGATTGCATTACATAACAAGGCAACCCAACCACACCACCAAAAGCCTTCCATAAATCAATCATGAACTAAATAAATCCAACTTATTATCTAGTATACTAATATACCCACGTAACTAAGAACTCTCAAGAAAAGAACTTTTGCGTGGCAGGAGTCACAAGATTCTTCATACTCAATCCAGTTTCTATTATAATCTGGTGAATGAAATATAAAGGTTTAATCCCTCGTATCAACATGCTTAAGAGAAACAGATGCTTTTATGATACATCAATTGTTTTACACCTTTGCATTATTCATAAGAATTTGCCGGAAATACTAATAGTAAGGAATCACACAAGCATCCAGATAAAAGTATTCAACCACCCTTTAAAAAAAAAAAGCAACATTCCTTACTTCAATACTATGTTTCAGAATCCCTTTTCAATCCTAATCAATCCCAAATTTCAATTGTTCAAAATTCAAAACTCTGGTTGAGTACCCCTTTCAAGATTCTCAAGATTATTCACAATGTTACTCATTTCTATAATCATCCCTTGCCTTTTAGATCTAGGCCAATTGATTTAACCTCCAAAAGGGCAATTTCTCCCCTAAATATTTGCCAACATGTCGTGATCAAGTACTTTATTCATCCTTCTTGTGCAAAGCCTTTCCTGCCACTTGCTAACTCCATACTAATTCACTCAGTATAATCCAAATTACATTATCATCTATGCACACTATCCTCCTTGGGAAATTTTGACTCAATTTCATAGTCGGCAACTAAAATAGCCAAGAGATTCTTCTCCATGACACTCACACGAACTTTGCTAATATCATGCATGTCTTTCTTATATTTTTCTAAAAGGAGTGTTTTTACAGTGAGACTCAAATTAACTGGCAACAATCTAGAAATGACATGAGAGTCATGAATAGGTGGCTCTTTGCAGTATAATAATAGAAGACATCATAGAAAATAAGCTCGCTTTCCAATATATTTGATTATTTTAGATATTCTGGCATGCAGCAATAGTACATTTTACCAGCCAGGTGGATAAAGTTAAACCCTAATCGCTCCATCTTGGAAGAATATCTTGGCTATGGCCGATTTTTTTCATGTACTAGGTTCCAATGGTTGAGCAGATTGCTTGGACTAAAAATACTTGGCAAAGAGGGTTCAATATATTGACAACCAAGAAGTGGACTATATCATTGATAAGTAAGTTAAGCCTAAGGAGTTGCACTTTATCACCAAGGAAATATTTATATTTTTAGAACCTGGAGTTCAAGTTCACCCTTGTTCCTTGCAAAGACAATCGTCCAACTGGTTGGCTTGTAAGATGGATGGATCAACAGAAATCTTTCTTCCTAGGAGAATATGCTCATGACTGATATAATATCCTTAGTTTAAAGAGGTGTCCTAGAGACATTGACATGGTTAATCTGTAACAGTTTGCTGTGCTAATTTACCACCATCCTCACAACATTCTTTAAATCAAGAAATTTTAGTTTCAGTTGTCATTGTTAAAATCTTGCAGGATAAGGATATGATCTGATATCATTCTAGGATATCCCTTCGAATTAACAAAAAATTGCACCACTATCTTCTAAGGTCAGAAAACTATTCCCTAGAGTTCAAAACTTTGCTCAGAAATACAAGATCCAATTAGCTCATGCCTCATGCATATATGGAAGCCTTATGAATTTTATAATTCTATTGTAGGAGGTTCGTCCTCTGTTAACTAAATGAACCAGCAAAGCAAAAAATAATAATAATAAAATAATAATAATAAAAATAAAATAAAAATCAAGACTCTTTGCTGAGCATGTGCACGGCCCTACAGCACAATTTGGTGTTTTAATGCACAGAAATTGGGTGGAAGCCAATTTTGTTCCTCAAGTTTCAAGCCTTGAGACACAATTGCCTTAGAATACAGGGGTCCAAGAAGTGATAAATGTCCACACTGCAGGTCTGCTTTCCATTGCTGAGAGTCCATCTCCTCTTTAAGAATTAAAACAAGACAAAAGGAACCACATCAGATTGGCTGAAGGTGAATTAGAGGTATGTAACTTTGCTCTTAGCGAACTGAACATAATTTGAAAAGGTTCTTTAGAATTACAGTTGCAGCATAATTATCTTATTTCCATCTCAATAAAGGGATTCATCTTCCTGACATGAATCCTCAAATTTTGCTCTTACAATCTCTTTGATCTTATTCTAACAAAATACAAGTATCGACTTCCATTCTGAACTCTATTCTTCGAAATAGAAAACATCAAATTCCCCTAAACACCTTACAAAATTCTATCCTTCATAAAACTATACCATATTGATTCCGTGTTTTTATTGTTAGTACAGGGTCAGTTGGGCATACTGACACTTAGTACACCCATTGTAAGAGTATCAGTTGGGTGCCTGTGCGATAAGGTTATGGATCAATACTGCAAACCTTGATCACTTTTTCTTAGTAAACCTGATTGGAACTGATTGTTACATAGATTCTAACCTTTGAAACTTGTCCATTTGATACAAACCCCATATATCAAATCTTTATATCAAGTTATATCCAAGGATATGAAACAATCCCAATCACACCTAGTTCGCACATTACAGGATATAAAGCTAAACAAGAAAAAACAAATTGAAAAAATTGAGGCTACGCTGAAGACAAATGAAAAGCATATTGATTAAATGGAGAATTGATGAAATTGAATAAATGATGTCTTAGACGCTCAATATATTTCTAAGATTTCCATTAGGAAAGCAAATTTACAAGGAATCTGTTGTTGAATAAAATGTTAACATGGACAACAAAATCTACACCTATCAAAACTATGATACCCTTGCTTCATCATTGACATTTGCTAACTAAAGCAAATATGCAGCTTCCTCTTGGTCTAAAATGTTAAGCGAATATGTAGCTTCCGCTTGATGTGCCAAAGGATTCCTATATTTTCATAGCAATTCTTGCTATCCATCCTTTCAAAGATAGGAATCATATATACTTCAAATCACATGTTGTCACTATGTTAAATACATATCAAATACCAATACTTGTCAGATATTTTTTGGATACATATTTGATACTCGATAAAAATGTCCGATTTTCAAATTTAAGAAACAATTAGGAAACTTCCTTGACACACTCTAGATACTTCCCCAATGCCTTTAAAGAGGGAGAGGGTGCTTTACTTCTTTTCTGATGTTAATCTTTTAATGATAAATGGTTAATTTGTAGTCTACAATGTTAATATCTAAATATGAGTATGTATTGTGGTCATGATTTGAATGATAACTAAATGATGAGCTTGTAAAAGTCGATGCTATCATATAAAATAAGGGGCATGCTATTTTGGTAACCAAGTATGTTTTAGGAATGCTTTTCTACACATATACATGCATATGTGTGTGTGTATATTTGTGTATGTATGTATGCATGAAAGAATGTATAAATATGGACATATTCATTGACATATCCTAGCCATATAATATCCTGCATTTTTAAGGTTATAGTATTGGCAGATCATATTGTGTTGTATTTGTATCCCGTATTCATGTCCATGCTTCATAGTTTAAAAGTGACATCACAGAATTATTAAAAAAAAAAGTATATCATAGGAAAACAGGCCACACTTTAGATCTCCTTCATAAAATTCCTTCTCCTATGAATGCAATTATCATCTATAAAGGTAAGAACATTTTGAATGAGGATAGATATCATGCAGTGTATGATGGACAGTAAAGTTGAATTTAGAGGAGAGATGTAAAAGCCTATTTGAACTGGCATTATCTTCAAAACTCAAGGACTTGTCTCAGAAACCTTTGGATTGATTCGATGAAATTTGTTGTTTCAAGTTGGGCTCTTGCAAATTTGCAATTTTTTAATCTTTCTACTGTATTGTTTCTTGACTAACATTATGATTAGTTGTCGCCTTATCATCATAATTTACTGATTTGTTTCTACTACAACTATCTTATATTCTTACCCCTTTCTCGCTATATATAATAATATAAATGAACCTTGTACTACTAAATAAAGAAACCTTGACCTACCTCCTTTGCATTAATCCAGCTCCCATCACAATAAATTGCCAAACCATTTGGTCCATGAACAAATGCAAAACTCAACATGATTATCCTTCAAAAAACCAACGTGATTATGAAATATCAACTTAAAATAAATTCTTAACCCTAGCCTTAACATCTCGCACCATGCTAGGTGCACCAAAATTTACAAATTTTGAAGTGATATATTAACTTTCTAGCAGACAAATGATTCTACAATTTCAGGCTGACCGCTTCCAAGTAGGTTTCTGTAAACAAGCCATGTCAAGTTTAGTGCTAGTAACTACTCTTTTGGGAAACACCACCCAACTTATTACATTCCAAAGAGTTATTTGGATGCAAACATAAAAAAGGAGATGATTTATAGTGAAAACTATTAACATTCTCAAATCCAACCTTCCTATGATAGTCTTGCATGAACACAGTCACAAGAATCAAATCAGACACGTATCCATGTGTCTTACCAAATAAGAGGATAAAATGGTGATATGGAGATGCACAAGACAGGATATAATTCTAACTAACAATATATCTTTATAACTTCATAAGAGGATCAAAATGTCTGCAAGATCTTTCAATATATATGTTTCTCATCCAAACTCCCAAATAACTTGAGGATATGAAAAAATAACATTTTCCAAGTTATTTAATATCGACATCCTAAATTTAATCAATCTTTGAAAGAACAAATGCTCACTTGTAACATCAAAAAAAGGTTGAATAAAATGTTCGTAGAGCCTAGCACTCCACTAATATCTAAAAGCTGGGATGTAAAATTTCGTAAGTAACCAAGTGTCTGACATGTATCCATTTGGATACATATCAAACACGATTTTTTAGAGCAAGATCCAAGAGTCCAGGTAAACACTGTCCTGCAAAGATGATGTTATTCACAAACCAAGTTTTAGGACTAAATGCTTAATTTCAAAAGCTTTATGACTCCTTGAGGCTGTAGTGTCTTGACACAATTCTTGTAGCTTCTCTTTCTCAAACTATTAGATTTGAAACCTCCAAAATCTTTCTCAGTTCATTCTAAGTATTTAGCAAATTCTATCCTCCATGCTTCGCAATTAAGCAAACTGTGATCCTATTGCCATAGTATGACTTCCTCAACACTGGAAGAAAATCAATTCCTGACTGCCTCCTCCTCATTGTCTCTTTACCCCAATACTTGATCCTGAAAATCAGCTCTTGCATCTCCTTCAAGATTCAACCCTAAATGCACAAACACATGACAGCATACTGTTCAACAAAATTAGTTTTCTGAAAAGATAACCAATTGCTCTAGCCAGCTGTTACGTTAGCTAGCTTGTCTCCAAATCTCAGTTCTCTGTTGTGTTTACTAATCGCCTTTAACCCACACAATGAAGGTACGCATGCCTTTCTCACCTTTATGAATAAATGAACAGCATCAGCTTTTAAAGGAAAGTGAAATGATTGCTTTAAAGTGGTGTATCTTTGTAAACTACAACATATTTAACATTGTATGCTGAGTTCTCCCAAGTATGGATCTTACAACTACCCATCCTTCCCTCACCCATGCACTGAGTTAAACTGCGTACTTCATCATAATCATCTTATTGGGCAGGTTTATATTTGGTGATCATGAACTTGTCATAAGTTTGTATTTCTTCTTAGACTACATATATTTCTAAGAATAGTCACTATGACCTATATCATTAATTAAACATTGCATTTAACATATGTGAAGCACATAAGGAGCCAAATGGATGGCTTTCATCTTAAGATCTCAAAGAAGGATTTAACATCAGAGACTCTTTTATCCATCCTCCATTTTTCTTTGGATTCCTTTCTCATGAGACTGTAAGCACCCTCCTGCCCCTATTGTCCCTTCCTTTCTAGGTTCAAGTATCCTTCATAAGCCGGACATTAAGTTCGAAGTTTCTTTATACAGCCATATTGACAGCTTTCATCTTAAGATCTCAAAGAAGGATTTAACATCAGATACTCTTTATCCATCCTCCTTTTTTTCTTGGTTCCTTTCTCATGAGACTATAAGCATCCTCCTGCCCCCCCTCTTTTTCCCCTTTTTTCTAGTTTCAAGTATCCTTCATAAGCTGGCCATCCAGTTTGAAGTTTTCTCCATACAGTTTAGAGGTTAAGGTATTTCTAGAATCTAGCAATCACTTTTAGCAAAATTAATTAGCTTATATTCCCATGGTAGTTCCTCTTAGCTAACTCTGTTGCAGCTAGATCGTCCAGACAATGCCACAAATGGAGATTGTTAGATGCACACTATGTACATGTTAAATATACACACAAACACACACACATATATATACACACATGCACTGATATGTATATATGTGTGTAAGTCTTATATGGGTACAGACATAATTATGTATGGGATATATGTGCATATATATACAGGTCTCTTATGTATATTTGTGTATATGTGTGCCTTATGTATATGTGCAAATATATCCATCCAAGATAAATATGTGTACATATACACATACTTAAACATACATACACGCACGCATGCATGCACGTACGCACACACATAAATGACTCCATTAGAAGTTAGATCCGCTCAATCTTGACCAAATGATAGGGGTCCAATATTGATAATTTTTCAGCTGTTGAATGTGATTTACTACCACTAAACTACTTCTAGACCAAAAGTTATGTACTTTGGAGATCCCTAACCTATGTATCCAAAAGTAACAAATGGATAGTTTAAATAACATAATATAATGCTTGCCACTCGATGTATAAGCTAGGGGTCTCCAGATCAAATGATTTTGATCCGTAAGAAACTTAGAGGTAGGAGATCACATTTAATGGCTTGGATCATCAGCGTTGATCCCTTTATTGGGTCATGACAGACCAAAACGAACTTCAAATATGGTCAAGAGGATCCTAGTCCACCTCATATACATATACATATGCTTTTACATACATACATATATATGTGCACATATACATATATATGTCTGATATAGCTGTGTGTCTTATTTACATGGGCAAATATATGTACTTCTAGTATATATGTGTATTTGTGTTTACATGTATACATATATCTATACATACTGTGTGTATATATACATGTGATGGCAAATCAAAAGGTGGTTGACCCTAGATTTTATTGTATTTATTGGAACTTTTATTTAGATAATTTTGAGAGTAGGTCTTCAAGTATAGAATTATGTGCAAGTGTCTTGCTTTAGGTATATCTTTGGTTGGATAAGTAATGAACTCATTGGAATTTGATTTTTGCTGTTTTGGTGTCTTTCTACCTAGGGTTACATGGGACTCCAAATTTGACATTTAGATAAGTTTTTGGTGTCCATATGGAAATCGGTTACTTGGTTACTGATAAACTAGTTTACTTGTAAACAAGTCAAAAATTTAAAGAAGGGCCCAATGGCTGGCCACCAGAAGGTATTCTACACACATATACATAAAATCCCCTCTTTTCTTCTTGATCTCTCTTCTATTAGTTTTGAACTTGGCTAATATTACCAATGTTTTGGATTTTCTAGGAATCACTTTGCCCTTTTTTTTTTTTACATAAATATAAAATCTGTGATTTAGATTTATGATATAGGACTACCACATACTATCAACACCTGACAAGCATTCTTCAGAAAGTTGTTCTTTGCGCCTATACCTCATTCAAAAGCCTAAGACAGAATATTTTAGGCCATTGTTAAATTTTATAATTGCCAAAAAGCACCTTTTTCTGTGCTGTTTTCCATAACAGGATAGCAAGATGATTTTTTGATCCATATCCTAGTTTCCAAACCCTTCAGGTGCTTCCATCCATTGTTTATAACCTCCAATTGGTCCTACAACAGTTTGTGTGTGTATATATACTTGTGCCATGCTGCCAGCATGCATGCATGCATACAGACATATATATCACTTGACTTTTCTATTAAAATCTTGGTTATACCTCTGATATGGATTTTTACCTGTACTGATTGTCTTATTCTTTCATGTTACTTGTGTTTCCCAACCTTTTTACTTAAACTTCATGCCCTGTTACTCAAATTTGTCATCTGACTTTCCCTGTCTATCAGTTATTTACTTTTTTCGCTCATGACGAAAACAAAGGAAAAGCAGGGCAACAATGAAGCTGAAATAGCACCAATAACATAAATGTTTGTTATTTTACATCTTTTGCATCATCATGTTTTGACAGGTCTCTCAGTTTTGCCCCAGGAAGAAAGCAATTAAGTAGCACTATAAAACTAGTTATTATATGATAGCTATTTAGAAGTGTAAAATCAGAAACATATGCACACCCCCCCCCTCCAACCAAAAC
>KE506113.1:96406-118588 GCA_000441515.1 Elaeis oleifera
GACATGATTCCATACCCATAGCTCTTCTGGGGTATTATATGATCGAAGAATTGAATTGCACGGTAACTTACCACTGAAGGATAATTTTGGTATTTTATCAATTTCATATCTTTTGGATAATCGTGACATATTGTTAGACGTCAATCTTCACTTGTGGACTCGTAAGAATTAAAAAATTTAATTCGAAAATTAATTAGAAAGAATTCTGATTAATTGGTACATTTGGACTGACCTAATCTAATTGGATAGTTCAGGTCATGAGCCTGCGTCCACTGCTGACTAGATATGAAACCCAATGGATAATACACTTTGGGATTTGATCTTGATCTGATCTTATTAAGATTTATTGTAAATCCTATGGGTTAATTTGATATGCTAACACATTATGTTAATCCAAGTTTTCAATTAGGTTAGTTCAAATGTATTTGAGCTAAACCTAATCTGTTGCCTTGAACCTAATTGGATTAGGTTGGTTTCTAGCCTTATTATAGAAGAGTTCCATGTGAACTAGAAGTCCTCCACACCACCACATTTATTCTACGCCAAAACTAAGGGACGCCCATTTCTTGCATTAAGAAGGAGAGTCCTTCATTAAGACTCTTAACCACTTTTCTTTATTCCTCATTTAATTCCAAGTTTATTCCTAAGGGATGCGACATCTGATGTTGCTTTGGGAAGTGCACGTAGAGGAAGAGTACTTCTGCTTATTAACTTCCTAACAAACCCCACATGGTGAATTAATTCACCGATGAAACCAAGGAGACACCTAGCATAGGCATCCCTTAGAGGCGCCCTTTTGTACCTTATAAAAGGAGGCGATACATGGGATGTTTAGCCCCTTTTTGCTGGTTGTTAGGCATAAGATAAGAGAGAAAAAAGTCAAAAAATCTGAGAACAAAATAAGGAAAAGAGAGGAAAAATAGCAAGAAAACAAGAGAGAAAGGAAAGCAAGGGGTTGCTTGTCCTAGGATTTAGTATATCAAATTGTTGGATTTCTAAATCAATTATGGTGGTGTGATCCTTTGAGGATAGGTTCCTGGCATGGCAATAGTGGAGGATCGAAGGCAATTTGGTGGTGGTGCAATCGGTTCTTGAAGAGGAAAGCTAGCAATGTTCTTGTAAAGAAAGGTTGCAGCACTACTTCTATTGGGAAGGACCCTGATCTATCCCATGTGGATCACTATTAGAGGGCTTCTACTTTGGAGTCTTGTGGAGATCTTTTTGTCCATCAGATCATCATCATCAAGAAGTATAACTTTTATCTTATTGCATGCTTGATTGGTTTGATTGATGTCTATAAGGTGATTCTAGGGTTTGTGTTCCAGTCAGCTTATTTAAGTATTAAACTTATTTTATGCATATTAAAAATTTAAAATTCATATTTCACTGTATGACTCGAACCCAACAGTAGTATCAAAGCCACCCTTGTTAGATTCAATCAAACAGATGCTATTGTTGTAATATAGATTTGATCTGATTCATTTGATGCCATTTGTTTTAATCGATTAGTTGCATTGATCTTCAAATCAAAATTATTTTGACCATGATCGTAATTAGACTATTAAATTTCAGTTGTTAAATTTAGAATTTATCATAATCTGAAATTTTATGATTCATGGTAGATTGATGTTTAATCGATTTAATTAGGGTGCATTGAATTTAGATCAATTGTTGACCTAATCAAGCCTAATGTAATTAGAATTTTGAATAAGATGTAATCCAAGTTAGATTAAGATTCAAAATATTGGCTCAAATTAAATTTGATATGTGAATTGGATCAAGGATTAGATCCAAATCATAGTCAAATAACATTGGCTCAATAGTTGAACCAAAATCATATATGCACTGTACATGATCCTTGTTATCATGTTTTTGGCATAGGCATATAAATGATATTATAATTTGAATAGCATGGTATAATGCATAACATTGTTTTCTTTCTTATAACATGCATATTTCATACGATGTAAAATGTTAGGATGTGCATGAGACCAATCTAAGCCCCTCAGTTAAAAATTATATTAAATTATAGTGTCAGGATTCACTTGCTAACCGAATGTCGGATTCATTAATCAATTGATGTCTAAGGCAAGTGTCAAAGGTGGTTATTAATTAGATCCATTTGCTTACCTGACCAAGTTGTTGATGTCTAAGGAAGCATCAGGGAGCCTCCCACCTACTTATTGAGTTTCGAATTTGGATTGCTTTGTCATGTAGATACTACAAAGGCCTTCCTTCATGCTAAGTCAATAGAGTATGTCAAGATCTGTAGTGAGCTTGTTGTGCTATCCACAAAGCTTGATATGGAGATTGATATGATGTTGACTAAGTATATTTTGATATTTCTGGCATATTTGAATAGTATTGCTTTGTTGTGCTATCAACAAGGGTAGCATTGTTTAAGTATGACCATATGGAAATGAAGGATCAAACTTAACTAGAACACTATAGTTTATTGTGCTATCCACAAGATTATGAGTGTTCTAGAGACAAGAGAAAAGTTGAAAATTGTATAATACAATTGGTAAAGAATTATCTATCCTTGAACTCATGAATACTTGTTGTGCTATCCACAAAGTGTTTATGAGAAATAGGGATCTCAACCCCACTTAGAAACATTATTGATATTTCTCATTTTCATACTTGAGAACTATGAAATTCGTTAAAAGGATGGGAAACACAATTAGACAAAAATCCTAATCTAGTTGTGTATGTCATCATGAGTTATCTGCTTATATTGTGTTCTTATACTTGTAAATTAACTGCATAATAGCATCCTTACTTTCACTGCATGGCATACTAGATGCCAACAAGTTGATCGGACCAAATTATGTGGACTGATTGAGAAATCTGAGAATTGTTCTCACTGAGGAGAAAGTCTCCTATATTCTGGATACCCCTGCAGCCGATATGATCGGTGAAGATGCTACTGAGGAGGAAAGGGCTACATATAATATGTGGCAAGATGACAGTGTGACTGTCAAATGCATCATGCTTGCCTCTATAAGCAATGAGCTTCAAGGTAACATGAAGGCATGGATGTTTCCTCCATATTGCTTAACTTAAAGGAGTTATATGGAGAACAAAGTCGGACTACTAGATATGAGATATCTAAGCAGTTATTCCATACCAGGATGAGTAAAGGCACGTCCGTGCAGATCCATATCCTGAAGATGATTGATCTGATCACTCATCTAGGATAATTAGGTTTGCCATGGATGGTGAGCTGATCAGAATTTGATCCTGCAATCACTCTCTGATTCTTTCTCACAGTTTGTCATAAACTATCATATGAACAAACTGAGCACTAGCCTGCCTAAGCTGCTCAATATGTTGAAGACAGTTGAAAGCCATTTCAAAGGTGAAAAAGCTTCTATTCTTCTTATGGATGAGATCTCCAAGAAGAAAGCTAGCATCTCCAAGCAAAAGGCGAAGAAGGTCTCCGCCAAGGATACTTGTTATCAGTGTGGTAAGGAAGGGCATTGGAAGAGGAACTGCAAGGACTATCTTGCTAGTTTAAAGCACAAAGAAGCAAATGTTGCTAAAGATTTGTATATAATACAAACAAATTTATCATTAGGTACTTCAACTTCAGATTCTTGGGTATTAGATACCGCCTGTGGTTCACACCTTTGCAAATCGTTGCAGGATCTACAGGAAATAAGAAATCTGAATAAAAGTGACTTCGTGCTATTCAGCGCTAGTGGAGAGTCCATCCAGGCCGAAGTCGTAGGAACTATGCTGTTGAAATTGTCTTCATGCAAAATTTTGAAATTAAAAGTCTGTTTCTATATGCCTAATATTATTAGAAACATTATTTCTGTACCTATATTACTAAAACAAGATTTTGAAATAAAAGAAAGGGTAATAGTTGCTCTATTTATCTTTCTAATGAATATTATGACAATGCTTTTATAGATAATGATCTTTATTTTGTCACTTAATGATAATATTCTTCATGTTGATCAAATGAAGAAAAAGAAGAGAGAAGATGTGAATGTTACATATCTCTAGCACTGCCGACTTGGTCATATCAATGAGTCAAAGATTAACAAGTTATACAAAAAAAAAATTCTTTGATCCTTATGATTTTAAATCATATGGAACTTGTGAATCTTGTCTCATGGATAAGATGACTAGGACTTCATTTACTGAACAAGGAGATAAGGCGAATAACTTATTGGGCCTAGTGCATACTAATGTTTGTGGTCCAATGTCGACTTAAGGCAGAAGTGGATACTCCTACTTCATCACATTTACTGATGATTTATCAAAGTTTGGATATATATATTTGATGAAATACAAATCCGAAGCTTTCGATAAGTTTAAGGAGTACCAAAGAATGGTTGAGAAACAAACTGGCAAAAGTATTAAAGCTCTTCGATCTGATTGATGAGGAGAATATTGAACTAATGAGTTTCTTGATCATTTAAAAGATAATGAAATTCTCTCTGAATGAACACCTCTTTATACTCCACAATTAAATGGTATTGCAGAAAGGAGGAATCGCACCTTATTAGATATGATGCGATCCATGATATGCTTCACAGATCTTCCGATCTCCTTCTGGAGATATGCTCTCGAGACCGCAGCGTATATTCTAAACAAATACCAACTAAATCTGTCTCTAACACTCCATATGAGATATGGAAAGAAAAAAGCCCAGTCTTAAACATCTTAAGATCTAAGGTTGTCCTGCTTATGTGAAAAGTGTTAATGAACATAAACTTAGTGCTAGATCAGAAAATGTAGGTTATCCTAAAAGAATATAGGGTACTATTTTACCATCTTACTCAACAAAAGGTGTTTGTTAATAGGCATGCCATCTTCTTGAAGAAAGAGTTCACCCAAGAAAGGGGCAGTGGGAGGATAGTTGAACTTGAGAAAGTTCAAGACCTACAATCTATCTAGAAGCAACATGTGGAGAGTCCACAAGTTGATCCTCAACTTGAAGTGCCTATTGTTGAGGCACAACCACTACACACACCTCTCTGAAGGTCAAGTAGAGTGTGTAATGTACCACTCAGATATGGATTTGTCATTGAGAATGACAACACATCATACATCATTGAGAATGATGATCCCATGATCTATTCGAAAGCAGTTATGGGTAGTGACTCTAACAGATGGCTTAAAGCCATGAGTCCCAAATGGACTCCATGTATGCCAACTAAGTATGGACTTTGGTTGATGCGCCTAAGGATGTGATCCCAATAGACTGCAAATGGATCTTTAAGAAGAAGATTGGAGCAGATGGCTAGGTAGAGACCTATAAGGCCAGATTAGTGGCAAAAAATTTCGGACAAAGACAAGGTGTTGACTATGAAGAAATCTTTTCGCTTGTAGCCATGCTCAAGTCTATTCAGATTATACTTGCTATAGCTGCATACCATGACTATGAGATCTGGCAAATGAATGTCAAGACTGCCTTTCTCAATGAAAATCTTGAGGAAGTCTACATGACTCAACCAGAGGAATTTATTTCAGTGGGAGGACAAATCAAGTATGCAAGCTGAAGAAATCCATTTATGGATTGAAGCAGGCATCGAGGAGTTGGAACATTCATTTTGATGAGATAGTCAAATCGTTTGACTTTATTACAAATGTGGATGAATCATGTATATAAGAAGACTAGTGGGAGTGCCATTATCTTCTTGGTCCTGTATGTAGATGACATACTGCTCGTTGAGAATAATATCTCTTTGTTACAATCAATCAAGCCTTAACTATCACAAAAACTTTCTATAAAAATTTGGGTGAAGCATCCTATATACTTGGTATAAAGATCTATGGGATAGATCTAAGAAGATGCTTGGCTTGTCCCAATTTAGATACATAGATCTTGTATTGAAGAGGTTCAATAAGAGGAAAGTAAAGAGATTACTTACTCATGAGTCATGGCATACATCTCTCTAAGAAGATGTCTCCTAAGACACTTGAAGAAAAAATAAAATGAGTTCTATTCCTTATGCTTTGGCTGTAGGATCGATAATGTATGCTATGCTGTGTATCAGGCCTAATGTGGCTTATACCTTAGGCATTGTAAGCAAGTTTCAGACAGATGCAGATGAAGATCATTGAAAAGCTGTGAAAAATATTCTCAAATACTTAAGAAGGACTAAAGATGCTTTTCTTATTTATGGTGGATCTGATTTGAAACTGGAAGGCTTTACTGATTTTAGTTTCAATCTAATCCGAATAATAGCAAATCCATATCTGGATATGTATTCACCCTATATGGTAGTATAGTGAGTTAAAAAGTTTCAAACAGCAAACTGTTGCTGACTCAATCACTGAGGTCAAGTACATTGCTACTAGTGAGGCTACTAAGAAAGCCATCTGGATGAAAAAGTTTATCTCAGAGTTGGGTGTGGTTTCTGAAATTAAACAACTAGTGCCTCTTTATTATAATAATACTGAGACAGTTGCTCAAGCTAAGGAACCGAGGTCTCATCACAAATCCAAGTACATCCTAAGATAGTTCCATCTCACTCGAAAAATTATCGAAAGATACGATGTGATCATAGAACGAGTTGACACCAAGAACAATATAGTGGATCCGTTCACTAAGGTCTTGTCATTGCAACAGTTTGACCGCCACTTAGATTGCATGGGCATCAAATATAGGGACGATTGACTTTAGTGCAAATGAGAGATTGAAAGAATAATGCCCTACAAACCAATCGCATGTATGATATGATGGAATATTTCTGTATTTTATCTTCCAAACTCATGTATTTAACATTTATTATTAATGAAATTAGACATTTTGATTCATTATATGTTGCATCTTAATAAATGTTTAAGATTATAATGAACCTCATAGATTAAGACAATAGTTTTAGGATCATGATAAAATCATGCTAATGAGATCTAAATCTTTGATAGCCCTAATCTAAAATATTTTCAGTCATTGATTCATTGAGTCGGAATCAATGATACCAATAAGACTGACACATCCTATATATACTCGGCAGATAGGATGGTTGATCTCATAACCACTTGTGTGGTGATACTAATACAAGAATGTGGGTGATCATTAGAGAATAAGTTCACTGAATTGACCTAATAGAGAACATCTAATGGAGCCTTATTTGCATGTCAGCTGGTTGTTCTCTAATGGGAGTAGTGGAAGTGATCTTTAGATCTAAGATTACCATGGTGCCTTGTGTACATAAATCTATATTTTGCTTCGTTCCCTAGCTTGATTCTCTGATCCTTGTGTAGGATATTCTAAATGTGGTGAAGTGTACATGGAGGTTGTGAGTAGTCAATAAGGGATCGATCACTCTTAATAAGAGGAACGAACATCCTATGTGATCTCATTGGTTGATGATTCGAAAAGTCTTTGACCAAAGCAGGATGATAAATAGAAAGAAATTTCTAATGTATCATCAATTGAATCATTACCTTCTGATCGAGATACATATAGATAAGCGTTTGGGCTTGACATGATTCTATACCCATAGCTTTTTTGGGATGTTGTATGACCGAGAGATTGAATTGCATGGTAACTTACCACTGAAGGATAATTTTGGTATTTATACCAAATTTCATGTCTTCCGAATAATCATGACACATTGCTAGACGTTAATCTTGACTTGTGGACTTGCAAGAATTAAAGGAGTTCCATTCGAGACTTAATTAGAAAAAATTTTAAAATTAATTAGAAAAATTCTAATTAATTGGTGCATTTAGACTGACCTAATCTAATCGGATTGGTTTACGTCATGAGCCTGAATCCACTGCTTGGTAGATATAGAACCTAATAGGTCACACACTTTAGGATTTAATTTTGATCTGATCTTATTAGGATTTATTGTAAATCCTATGAGTTAATTTGATATGCTAGCATATTGTGTTAACCCAAATTTCCAATTAGATTAATTCAAAGGTGTTTGAGCTAACCTAACCTGTTGCCTTGAACCTAATTGGATTAGGTTGGTTTATAGCCTTATCATGGAAGAGTTCCACGTGAACTAGAAGTCCTCCATGCCACCACATTTATTCCACGCCAAAAACTAAGGGACGCCCATTTCTTGCGTTAAGAAGGAGAGTCCTTCATTAAAACTCTTAACCACTTTTCTTATTCCTCATTTAATTCTATGTTTATTCATAAGGGACGCGACATCTGATGTTGCTTTGGGAAGTGCACATAGAGGAAGAGTCCTGCTTATTAACTTCCTAACAAACCCCATATGGTGAATTAATTCACCGATGAAACCAAGGAGACACCTAGCGTAGGCGTCCCTAAGAGGCACCCTTTCATACCTTATAAAAAGGGGCGATACATGGGACGTTTAGCCCCTTTTGCTGGTTGTTAGGCGTGGGATAAGAGAGAAAAAGTCAGAAAATCTGAGAAAAGACAAAAAAAAGAAAGGAAAAATAGAAAGAAAACAAGAGAGAAAAAGAAAGTAAGGGGTTGCTTGTCCTAGGATTTAGTATATCCAATTATTGGATTTCTAAATCAATTATGGGTGGTGTGATCCTTTAAGAATAGATTCCTGGCGTGGCAATAGTAGAGGATCGAAGGCAATTTGGTGGTGATGCAATCGGTTCTTGAAGAGAAAAGCCGGCAGTGTTCTTGTGAAGAAAGACTGCAACACTACTTCTATTGGGAAGGACCATGATCCGTCCCATGTAAATCACCATTGGAGGACTTCTACTTTGAAGTCTTGTGGAGATCTTTTTGTTCATCAGATCATCGTCATCAGGAAGTATAACTTTATCTTATTGCATGCTTGATTGGTTTGATTGATGTCTACAAAGTGATTCTAGGGTTTGTGTTCCGATGGGCTTGTTTTAAATGTTAAACTTATTTTATGCATGTTAAAAAAATTTAAATTCACATTCCGGTGCGTGACCGGAACCCAACAGTTAACAATATCACCAGGTTCAGCACCTTAATATTCCTTGTAATCATTCGCTTCCATCACCTAAAATGATCCTTAATGTATTTAGAATGTCCATTAGTTCACTTGCTTTACTTACAAGACCGGGCCATAAGTTGTGGTCTAGACCAATTATGCAGACCATCTTATCCCATCCTTAGCTGCTTAAATTATTTCATCGCAATATAAATCTTTTAAAGTTTCACCTTTATAATCAATTATTAACCTCTTTCAGCCCATTTATGGATTGTGCAAGACACATCAGCTGTATAGAAGAAAGATAGATTATTATATGCATTATTATACTGTATCAAAGCTTGACTAGTGATTTCAACAGTAGCATAACAGAAAAATTTGGCAAAACAAATTCTTGGTGCTTCTTTAGGAAAAAGTTTTGATTTTGTTTCTTGTTCATGATGGGCCGTGTGACAAAACTTTCCATCCTTCAAGTTATAGCCTCTAAGATTGTTACTCGAAATACAAAAAGCAGTCTTTAATATGGCACATATTAGAATTATACATGACTGACATTTCAGAATATTTTTGCTTGGCCTACATCATGCATACTTCTGATCAGCAAGAACTAATTTGATGAATATGCTGAACAGAGAATGTAGCAACGTACATGCATGCGTGTGATTACCGTTGGCAAAATCTGCATAACAATGCTTTTAGAGAAAGGTTAACTGGAAGAAACAGAAATAGAAAAACCTTCAGAGATTCTGCAAAGTAACTATAGACTGTGCTACAAAATAATGTAAGCATCCACAGTCATAAAGGGAGTGACCCTCAAAACAAAGATAAGGAATGACAGAAATGGAGGTCATGGAAGTCACGTGCATCTAACTCAAGTAATCAAAAAGACTGTGCAGATAAACCAGGAACATACCAGAGTAGTAGCATCACTGGAACACTTAAGGAGAGAATGTGGAGCCACAATCTTTAATTCATCTCTGTACATAGCAGCATCCTGAATAATTTTTCACACAACAAAGGTGAAAGAAAGAAGAAACAAAAGAACAATCAAACGTAAGTTTTGATTTATCTGATTTGAGCATCTAGGGAGAGAATTATTCACAATTTCACATAGAGAATTATTCACAATTTCACATAACTAAGATGATCAGCTACATCCAAGCATGAATATACATACATCCTCGATGTAAAATATGTACAGCAAAGAATTTGCTATGAAGTTCAAAATCCATAGGCAGTAACAAGACAACCTAAACTATTGTCAAAACAAAATTACAAAATCAAAATTGTGTACCAGATCAGAAGTTTAAGAAATCATAACAGTACATGCACAGAAGGGAGGGGAGAGAGAGGGGTGGGAGAGACAAAATGGTTTAGATATACTGATGAGAAAAGTGAAATGTAGAACCATCTTTAGCCATTTGCCTTCATGAAATGTAGGGGAACTACATATCAATAACCTAGTTGTAGTAAGAGGGAATTATTGGTCAGAATCTAGCATTTTGGCCACAAATGCGAAGTTCGGATAAAATTTTCAAGAGTCCAAATAAAATTGAAACTTAAGACATGAATTAATAAGGAGAATTATCAATGCTATAATGTTTATACAACCCCAAGATATCACTACTTAAGCAAAAGAAGCCACCAACCTCTTTCTAATATGCTCAGTCTGTTCTTATTCATCTCAAAGTACCAGCCATTTCTCTTGCTACTAACCCACCAGATAGTAATCCACCACGAGTGTTTCCTTTACCCTCTCAAATCGCCTGGTAAACAAGCCTTGATGGATATGATTCTTGTCACACATCGTTTAGTAGCAACCATAAGTCTAGATCTTTAAATGTTTATCTTTTCAATTTTTAAATTATTGAATCATGCTTGTAATTTGATAAGATTCCATTTCTTGCTGATTATGATAAGGGTCTTAGATCAACAGAATGAAAACATGGTAAACAGAATGCTGGAATGAAGTTTTGATAGATACGAATAAATTTATCCTTATTTTATCAAATATAATGGCCCAGAAATATCATGATATGATCAATTTTGCTACCTTTTAACTAATAATAAAAGAATAGAGAGATAAATGAAGACAGCAATTAGAACCAAAGTATGATGGATGATATAGTGGGAGGACCTTGCAAGCTCGTGTTTAGTCCCACATGGCTTGTGCACTAGGGAGATCTTGGATCCTTAAGGAAGATAGTTGCACATGGTATCAAAGTAGTCACGACCCACAATTGATGTGTGACTAAGGGACACCACAGCAAAGGCCCTTTTAGGCCTAATGATGAGCTGGTCATGGTGATTGTCATTGGATCTTTGAGATTGGACCCTTCCCATGGAGAGGGTGATCGGATTTGTAGTGTGTGAGGATTCTTGCAGACGTATGTTTAGTCCCAGATCAATTGTGCATTGTGCTGATCTTGGATACTTAAGCAAGGTCAAAGATTACTTAAAAATTACTACCTTGATGTTAACCTTTTGAGTGAGGTCCTACATCTTTACATGTGGAGTTTAGTGACAAATTCTAAAAGGCTGTGAACTTCCAAGATCCAAAATATTAGGCTATAGGGGGGATTGAGCAAACAAGATAAGAAGGAAACATGAGAATTTTGAGATTAACATAGTATAATATGGTAAACAGGTCTTGCACTATTTGAGGTCAAAATGATGATGTCGCTTTAGATGGTATGGGTATGTGAATGCTGGAGGAGGCTCAACAAGGAGAAGTGTCTGTTCATACCAAAAGTCTAGAAAAAAGAGTTGAAGACTTGCACTAACATGGGAGGAAGAACTAGAGGACTTATAAAGCCGGCAAGGCTAGATGTATGGATATCTTAAAATTTAGTCTATATAGTCACAATACAATCAAGTGAATGTTTATGGTAACTTTTTATTCAGAGCTCTATGAAATACTCATAACAGAGAAACTCATTAAAATCTCAGAAAAAGAAGATATCTTGAGATTAGTTATATTTTTTACCTTGTTTTGCATAATGTAGATCTTTAATTATCATTTACTGAAGATGCTGTTATATTATTATTTTCTTAATCTGGTCTTAAAAAAGAATTGTTGTTCCTTACGATACCAAGCTTTGTAAATTTTATATTTGATAATATTATTTCGAGTCTCCACAAAACTCATCTTAAAGTTTAATCCATTTCGAACAATACACAGTGTGAAAATGTTTTATCCTCGGACTTAAACAAAAGATATTCTAAATCCAAATTAGAATGGAAAACAGCACCCGGTCCTGTATCTTGTGAAACACCTTGCAGTGCAAAAAAAATTACTGAAAGATCAGGTAGGTAATAACATTAGTCTAAACCTACCAAATCAATGCTTGACTTTTACCATAAAAGAGTCAAACACCGGACCAAAAATATTTCTAATGAACTTACAGCCAGTCTAGAGGGCTGATGAGTTTCACTAAATATGTTGGGAAAAATACCTCGAGATTCGATCTACAATAATCCTAGAACGAGGTCCACGATGAAAAATGAAATCCAACGAACTCAAGAACAACCCAAACAAAGTCTACACGGAAAAGATACGCGCAAAATAAGACAAGGAGATAGGCTGGTACGGCCCACGGACGGTAGAGAGGGACCTATAGGCCAGCGCGGGCCCACAGGCGCATGGGCTAGGCCCAGCGGTGTGTGGGTGCGGCATGCTGGGCCAGCCCAAATGCACGCGAGCGCTGCGCGTGGCCCAAACACACCCAGGCACGATTTTTCCCTTGTCGGTCCACAGTGGACAGGCCTTCATCTCGTGGCGCACAGTAGGGCTGTGGACCCTTAAGGGTCCACAACCAAAAATCGCGGCGTATGAAGTTACTATTCATATGAACAGTAGCTGAGGTGGGCGCGGATGTGGCTAGCGGGCATGAGCAGATCCACTAAGGAGATCTTCTCAGGGAAGCACTGGGAGTTGTTCTTTTAACAGAATTCAGAGTCCAATTTAAACCCAAATTTGAGCCCCATTTTCACACGATGGAAGACGCGTTTTTTTGGGCTATAAATTGAGGCACACGGGGACCCTAGACAAAAATCTAGAGGAGCCGACGAGAGGCTGAGAGAGTGTTCGGTGAGCGCCAAGGGTGTGCCGTCGGTAGAGCAGACGCAGACAAAGCCAGCAGAGCATCAGGCAAAACACAACAAAGGCATGATATAACGGTTTGCTCTACAGAAAGCGTTCAAGGACGTCAAGGATCCTAGTACTAGCAGGTCTGTGAGAGGATCTACTTGAAGGATTTTGAGAGAGTTTTTGTGAGGATAGTTTCTACTTGAGAAAGATTTGTATACGGAGAGTTGAGAGTGTAAGGATTTCCTCTTGTACTTATTTTCTCTTTCATAGTGAAGCTTACATGCCCCATGGAAGTAGCACTTGGGCTATTCTACATACTTGATTGTATGTTTCTATTTTATTTCTTCTTTCTTCCTACCGTAACGGTGGTATCGGATCCGCAACAAGTGGTATCAGAGCAAATGATACCACAATAATTGATATCAGAGCAGGATTGGTACCAGAGTGCAGATTGCGGTGGTGGTGATCAAGATTGAAGATGGAGAAAACAACACAATCAAGGTGAAGATCAACCGCGAAGGGTTGATCGATGCTCTCTTGTGCAAAGAGAAGCCGTCTACATAGAAGATGCCAGCGGGAGCCTAGTGCAAGGTGGAGCTCCATATAGAGATGGATCGGATACGAATAGGAGACTTGGGAGGATGATAAGCGACGTCGCTAGGAGACTACCCTGAGCAGGTTTCGGGTCAGAGGATATGACGGAGATGGGATCGAGCAGACTGACTCGACTCTCATATTTGTCCATCCATGAGTAGCAGGCGTTTGCCCAAGGGTATGGAGGTGAAAAAATCCAAAAACTTTCAAAGTCAGGTGGAGGCCGAATATCGAATCGAGTTGGAGATTGTTGGAAAAAATATCTCGAGATTCGGTCCACAATAATCTCAGAACAAGGTCTGCGATGAAAAAAAATCCAACGAGCCCAAAAACAGCCCAAACGGAATCCAAACAGAGAAGATACGTGCAAAAAAAAAAGAGGTAGGTTGGTATGGCCTACAGACAGCAGAGAGGGACCCACAAGCCAATGTGAGCCCGCACGCCTGTGGGCCAAGCCCAGCGGCACGTGGGCGCGGCATGCTGGGCTGGCCCAGACGTGCGCGAGCACTGCGGGCGGCCCAAACACGCCCAGGCGCGATTTTCCATTGCCAGTCCATGGTGGGCCGACCTTCATCTTGCTGCGCACAGCAAGGCTGTGCACCCTTAAGGGTCCACAACCAAAATCATGGCATATGAAGTTATTGTTCATATGAACAGTAATTGAGGCGGGCACGGATGCGGCTAGCAGGCACAAGTGGATCCGCTAAGGAGATCTTCTCAGGGAGGTACTGGGAGTTGTTCTTTTAATAGGATTCAGAGTCCAATTTAAATCCAAATTTGAGCCCCATTTTCACACGATGGAAGATGCGCATGGGGATCCTGGAGAAAAACCGAGAGGAGCCAAAGAGAGGCTGAGGCAGCCATTGAGAGAGTGTTCGATAAGCACCAAAGGTGTGCCGTCGACAGAGCAGATGCAGGCAGAGCCAGCAGAGCGTTAGGCAAGCATGGCAGAGGTATGATGTAGTGATTTGCTCCACAGAAAGCATCCAAAGGCATCGAAGACCCTGGTACTGGCAGGTTTGTAAGAGGATCTCTTTGAAAAATTTTGAGAGAGCTTTTGTAAGAATAGCTTCTAGTTAAGAGAAGTTTATGTACAGAGAGTTGAAAGTGTGAGGATTTTCTCTTCTACTTATTTTTTCTTTCATAGTGAAGCTTGCATGTCCCGTGGAAGTAGCACTTGAGCTATTCCACATACTTGATTGTGTATTTCTATTTTATTTCTTCTTTCTTCCTACTGCAATGGATGGCACCGGATCTGCAGCAAGTGGTATCAGAGCAAGTGATATCACAACAAAATGTAAGATATAGAACTAACTTCTTGAGTCCTAATGGCCCTTCAAGTCCGTGTGAAACCAATTGAACTGTTTGAGCATTTCATATAAAGGTTATCTTCTGGATCCACTTCATATTTCTAGTCCATGTTTCACTGCACTACAATCTTATTGTACACCAGGGTACATGAAGTGTTCAACTCTGAACACTGCTAACATACTTGCACATGCAGTTCTGCACATAACTATGATTAAGTTCAGAGTATTCAAGCTGACATTCGTAAATTTTTACCGAAAGTCTGTTCTTTTAGAACTGAAAAGAACAGCTCAGACAAAGGAGAAGGATCAAAATAGTGTACCTCGAACCTCTCTTCATCGATTGCCTTTCTCATCAATCTGCGAAGGCGCAATACTGGTTCCTCCTCCTCAAATGATTTCAAGGAGTCCCTTATTCTAGCAGCCTCCTTGTAGTCCTGACAAAAACCAGAACATAGGGTTTCAACTTAGAAAGGAAGAAAATATTTTCTCTTTAAAAAAAAATTCAGTGGTTGGATTTTTTTTTTTAAAAGAAAAGCGCAAGAACAAGAAAATGATCCGCAAATCCACCACGAAACCATGGAAACCTCTAGGAGTGAATGAAAATGAAAGGGACAGATGGAGATAGAAGCAAGGACGGACGGACCGACCTCGAATTTGGCAGCGACAGCCATCTGCTGCTTGAGCAGAGAGTAGGTCTCGCTCCTTGACAGGAACGAAGCCGCCGCCTTGTCGCCTTCCCTCCCAACGATTCCATCATCTCCACCCTCAGCGCCGTCCCGCTCCGAGGGGACGAATGATTGGAGGAGGAGACCGCCACGATCCTCCTCCCCCTCTCTCGTTGACTCAGCCAGATGGAAGACCGGGGTTTATTCAGGCCCGGCACCAGCTTCAAGCTCAAAGATTGCATCTCTCTCGCCCCCTTCCTTTCTTGCCAATAATTGTTCTCTTCTTATCAAGGGCTAATTTTACGCTTCTTGGATTGGATTGGATCGCTCTCTTTCTACCTCTTCCTCCTCCGACCGAACCCCGCTCCCCTCCTGAAATGAGCGACTGTCCGTGGGATTTGGTCCGGGGTCGTCGCCCCTGCAGCCGCTAATGGATTAAAGATTCCTCCGCTCTCTGTCGCTCAGATTTTCTTGGCCATCACGCGCGCACCTGGAAACCAGGAACTGTTATTTTTTTTTCTTTTTAAGGACTATCAACGTGTCCCGATATCATGTTCATCGAACGAGAAAGCACGGCCAAATTCCAATTAAAAAATAAAATAAAATAAAAACTTCGACCGCGAGACCTCTGACCTGAAGTTTCCACCAGAATGATACGTATATGGCGTACGTCTCGTAGCATTCTCTCATCAATCTTCATGACGAGGCTGCACAGCGCTTTTAAAATGGTCCATGGGCACTACGAGATTCATAAATTATAAACAATTATGCGATCGATTTCAAGTTTCTTATTTGCACATTGTTATTTCGCCATTATATGGAGGAGATGTATCCAATAAACTGGTCGGGAGGTAGAAGCGCCAATTATAAATTGATACAGCGGTAATTCGCCTGGACTTGGGACCTCTCCGCCGAAAGATATATACGTTGTTGTGTTAGGGAAAAAAAAAAATAAGTAAAGAAAATATCTTTCCACCAGTGAAGGAGGAGGAGACACATGCCAAATCCTTGGCTGGTGAGAAGTTATAAGATCTTCTGGTCCCCCGTGTCTCGCGGCCACTCCTTTTTTCTTGAAGATTTTTTATTGTGATTTTATGTAATCTTATTATATGACAGTGAGAAATCAGAAATAGACCATTTGATGTGCACTACTATCTGCTATAGCAACACCTTTATTTCTTAAAAAAAAAGTCTCTTTTATATTCGATTCATCTATAATATAATTGACGCATGAATCGGAAGAATGCTTGAAATTTTGAATGATAGTCACAATTTCATCAAATTTATAAGATACTTTTATAAGATTAAAATTTTGAAAATTGATAATTAGGTTCAGCTTTTTTTTATTTTATGTATATTAGCTTAAGTTACTTAATATATAACAAGTGATTGCAATAAAAGAAGTACTTGATGAATGAATATGTAATTGATACATGATGTTGTTATCTTCAAAATGGAAGCACATAAGCATATATCCAATTCATCGGTCATCTTTTTCCTCGTGTTTTCACCTTTAATCACACATGGAAAGGATTATAGAAGCAATTAGCAACCTCCTACCCCTCCCTTCCCCTCGTCCATAAAGTAGCATTCTCATTGATATATGAGGAAAACTTACAGCAAATAATCAGGATTGTTGCAAGTGACAAGAGAATGAGATGTTTGGAATGATATTATCCCTTTCACACAACTAATAAATCACAACCATTCATACTATCTCTCACCTACATTGCTTGCATCTAATATTATAAACAAAGCGTAGAGATGTGAAGGTAGTTAAACATGGTATTGATCAGATTGAGATGACAACTTTTTAGTAATTTGTTTTTTGAAACAATAAAAAGTAACTATGAATGGTATTTCTCTTAAAAAGGTATGCATACCGCAAAATTTAATTATTTGACCTATGTCTATATTATATCTATATTTCAATATCCGATGTGTATCTGCATCTATCTAAGATAAATATAAATATAAGTTTTTGCAACCTATTAATATTCATATCCACATTTGTATTTGCCAAATAAAAATAGACATGCATATGGATATATCGATACTTGATCTGTATTCAATTCTTTTCGACCATGCCTCTTATAGGATGTGATGGGGTGTTTAGTTCGTGACTAGAATCTGAATTGGAATGATTGGAATTGAAATTGGAATGACCAAATCTCTCGAAGCATTTGGTTCATGATTGGAATCATAATTAGAATTGAAATCAGAATGATTATTTGAATCTTTAGGGAGAGTACGGATTAAGTTTTAGACGGATTGAGTTATTGGGAATGATTCCTCACGAGTGCAGAATATGGATCCTCAATCCAAGATCACTAACACTGGTGACGATGCTAATACCGCACCAAAAAGGAAGAAGAGAGATATAAAAAAGAATACAATCAAATACATAGATCAGTCCAAGGCTTATCTCCATGGCATATGCAAGTTTTAATATGAAAAAAGAATAAATACAAGAGGAGATCATACCTTCTCAACTCTCATACATCAATCTCTCCCTTACAATAAGAAGCACAAAAAATCTTTATAATGCTCTCAAAACCCCAAGGAGACCTCTCTGGCCGCTGCTCATAGCTCTCTACCACTACTACCTCTCTCAACCACTCTAAGCCATTATTTTGATCCTCTGCACATGCTCTGCCATCTGTCCCCTTTTAAAGGCCTAAAATCGTGTCCTGTTAGGTTTCAAAGTCTAAACCTGTGCTCAAAACCCTCAAGTCATGCTTGCAAGCACCCACAGATGTCCAATCGCACCTGCACTCATCCGTGCCAGCCCGATCATGCATAATCATGTGTAGACCACGTGAAACTATGCGTGGACTACGTGAGGCAATCTCTTAGACCATGTGATGCACTGGGCTACATGCTTGTGGGCAGCACATGCCAGCGGGCCTGGATGCTCGCAGGCCGAGCTTGCGGGCCGTGCCAATAGGCCTGCGCGCCTACGCTGCGGGCTTGGTCTGTTGGGCTTTTCCGTCTTGGATTTTTCTGTTGTGGATCGAATTCGAGGTGTCAAAATCTAATAATCTTCATCTCGACTTGACATTCGACCTCCATATAACTTTGAGAGCTTCTAGATGATCTTACCTCCATGCTCTGGAGTATATGCATGGCTACTCATGGATGGACAAATATGGGAGTCGAGCCAGACCGCTCGATCCAATCTCCATCATATGCTGTGATCTATCTGATCTGAGATCTGCTTGGGATAGCTTCTTGCAGCAATAGGAACTTCACCCTATGACATCGCCTATCATCTTTTGGGTCTCCCGTCTTATGTCCAATCTACCTGTACCTCGAGCTCCACCTTGCTCTGAGCTCCCACTGGTTCCTGAAGCTCCACCTCATGTTGAGCTTCTTGTCAAAAGTTAATATCCTTCATACGTCTTTCTTTTAATACAACCCTACTATCGCACAAAATCTTCGAGATTCTGTTGAGAATGTGTCCTAAAGCCAATCGTCTAGCTGTAGACTGTTGTGCTTTTGTATATGTATTATAAATGAATCGTATTAATAAATATTATTTTTTGGTTGTTCATTATAATTTTGCATCTTCCTTAAAAGAACTCTTATTATGATGAAGTCCTTAAAACTATTAACATTCAATAAAGGTGATAAGGATTTATCGAGTAGTTTTAAATTTGTTTGTGACCAAATGATACGTTATTAATATATAGGATGATAATGCTTATCAAAAATAGATCGTTGTATGCCATATGGATTGATTGTCCTCATAATCAAAGAGTATGGAGATACTGGTATGGCATGCAATGAAATAAAGGAGTATATTTTACTAAATATGACTCAGCTGCGTAGCACTCTACTGTCAAAAATTACTCACAAAGGATATGGATATAAATATCCCTCCAACCTGAGATCACCACGATGACTTGTAAGTAACTCACTATACTTTGATGATGGACTATCTGTATTTTTAATACAGAGATAGAAGATTTCTGCCCATAGTCAAGTACTTACAAAGTCTGTATGTGAGTCAAGATGGAATTAACCGCTTCAGGGTATAGGAGATAATGTTTCAATATGTTTCAATTCAGTAAAATCTTAACCAAGATAATTCATTGTTAGAAATTATGTCCCAAAACCAATCGTCAGCCTGTTGACGGTTGAGCTAATTATTGTAACTGTATATGAATTGTTAAAATAATAAATATTATTTAGTTTTTTCATCACTTTGTGTATATCTTATTTGAACTCTTGTTTTGTGATGAAGTCCTTAGGACTATTTGAATTGATATAGGAGGATATATCGTTTAGTCCTTAAATCCTAATCATGACCAAATGATATACTATTATTAGGACGATAGCTACATCAAGTATAGATTGTTGTGTACCATGTGTGTTGATTGTTTCTTAACCAAGGAGTGTGGAGACACTGGCATAGCATGCAAGTGAGATGTAGGGGTACATCTCACTGAATGTGACCAACTGCTGAGCACTCTGCTGTCGAGAGTAGCTTGTAAAGGAGATAGATATAAATATTCCTTCGATCTGAGATCACCACGATGACTTGTAAGCAACTCACTATGCTTTGGTGCCGGACTATCTAAATTTTTAATTCAGTGATGAAAGATTTTTAGATACAGTAAGTACTTACGAAGTCGGTATGTAAGCAAGATAGAATTCATCCCTCCAAATAAGTAGAAGTTAATACATCAGTATGTTTCAATTCAGTAAAATCTCGATCGGGATAATCTATGTAATAGATTTAAAAATTAAAATACAATGTAGATGACCTTATCAGAGTTGACAGTTAAACTCTAAGTCACCTTGAGTATTTAGGTCAAAGAGATGAATTATACGATAACTATATACCAATAAATTTTAAATATTGCTTTGCAATCTTTTGACCTATCCAGACATTGGGTACCATTGCTAGATGGTCATATTGATTGGTATAAAAGATTATTTTGTACTACCAACTTAGGTTTGAACCTATAGATCACACTCAAAAGGAGTCTCTGACTGATCATATGGTTAATCGATGATTGAGAATCGTTCTAAGATATAATTATCAATTCGATTGATGATTAACTTTGTACAAAAATTATAATAAATTAATTCATTAATTATTGATGAATTATAAGAGGATTGATTAGTAATTAGATTGTTAATTAGCTCAATTTGATTGAGCATTAAGATGTGGATTAAAGCTAATTGAATTAGATTTAATTTGGTTTAACCCAATTAGGTTAAAAGATGATCTAATCGCTAAGGATGTTCAATTTCTAATTTAATCGAGACTTAAGCTCGATTAATTTTTGATTTGATTAGAATTTAATTGAGACTATTTCTTACCTAATTAGATTAGATTCAATAGTCTAATTGGATCTAATCTAATTTAGTTTAGTTAAGAACCTAATTGGATAAATTTAAGTTCGAATTAGTTTGAACCAAGCCCATGCGCCACCTCATCATTGCACCCTTCTTTCTCCATGCAAGAAGTGTTCTTACGTAAATTTTTTTCATGCCTAGAAGTAAATGTTGCCCACTTTTTGATCCTCTTTGGATTAGAATTTGGTTGGTTTAAAATCTAAGTTCAAATGATTTGAATTTAGATTTGAACTTAGAGTCCAAATCAAGTTGGACTCTTCCCTAAACGTCGACCACCTTTCTTCATGCACAAAATTGGTTCTTGCATAAATTTTCTCCATGACTAGAAGTGCTTTATCACCCCTTCTCTAGTTCCATTTGGATGAGGACAAGGTTGGTTCTTCATTTGAATTCAAAAGAGTTTGAATTTGACTTGAAACCACCTTGAACCTACCTTATCTTTATCTTGTCGCCTGCATCTTTGGAAGGCTGAATTTTATGTGATGATTTGAGAAGAGAATGGTGTGAGAAATATCTCATGCCTTAGCTCTTTTGATGCCCCACTTGGATAAGAATAAAGTGGTTTGGTTGAATTCAAAATGATTTGAATTCAAACTAATTTGAACCATTTATCCTCATCCAATCTCTACTCCATGCCCACCTTAAATTCCTCTCATTTTTGTGTGACAAAAGAGTTGGTTTTTATCATGAAAAAATCCTTCTAAGAGAGAGGGGGTGTGAAATAGAGAGGGGACGGGCTTTTGTGCATGAGAAATAGAGGAAGAGTCCTTCCTCTTTAGGTGTGAGGTCTAGAGTGGGTTCTAGGATTTTGGCTCTCGGCTTTGTGTGAGAGAAAAATATAAGAGTGTCTTATTTCAATCTCCCACACCACCACCTCCTTGTAAAACTTTATCTTCTGATTTGGAAGAGTCCGGATGATCCAAAGGAAGGAGCTTGAATCAGCCATCCAGAGCCTTCGACGTGAGCTAGCACTCTCGAAAAGGACGATCCGATTAGGACTTCGAGTGGATGACCTGTAGAGGTCGGATGATCTATACGGCTGCTCGATATCAGAAAGAACCTTATACCATACCTATCAGTACTGACGATCATCGACCCATGCAAAGATAACGAGTTCTGAACTCAATCAATTAGATCTAACAGTTAGATCTGAACTAGGACATCGATGTGATTGATGTAGTTTTTCTTTAAATCAAATTTTTATATACAAAATTTTATATCATAGATCCTTAAAAGATAGTTTAGATCTAATTTAAAGTATGTATAAGAGATTAAAATATTTAATCTAT